>CM049824.1:35332095-35339595 GCA_027422435.1 Schizopygopsis pylzovi | reverse complement strand
AATTGGAGCCAAGTCACAACTTCATATATAGTATGTGGATGAGGCTGGCTTCAACCTCACCCAAAGCAGAAGGCATGGTCTAAATCAGCCAATGGCCATTAAATATCAATATGTGTGGTGCTATATCAGAGAACGGCGTGCTAACTCATATCCCCCGGGCCATACAACACTCAGCATCTCCTCACCTTCTTGGAGACCCTCTACAGGACCCTGGTGATGAGAGGGGTCCACTTCGAGATGATTTACCAAAGTATGTGATAATTCAGGATAATATATTCCATCACTCACACACCATCAGACAATGGTTTGCGACCCATTATAGGATGCTGATGGGATTCCTCCCACCATATCCCCAAGTACTTAACCCAATTGAGGAGTTGTACTCAGCACAGAGGTGGAAGGTCTATGATCGCCAGCCACATACTCAGATGACCCTGCTGGCTGCCATGGATGTAGCCTGTGAGGACATCACAGTAGACGGCTGCAGGGGCTGGATAAGACATTCCAAAAGATTTCTCCACATTGCAAGGGAAGATATTTGTTGTGATGTAGATGATAATCTGTGGTCCGACAGACTGCACTGCAATTCCTCATACAGTGCTCACAAAATTCTGCCGAAGGTGTGTTTCCTGTGTTTGCCTTTCTAATTATGTATTTTAATATTTGTACCCACATTCTTTCTTTTCTCTATCACAATGACATATTTTTGTGTGTGTGGTGTGTGTGTGTGTGTGTGTGGGGGGGGGGGGGGGGGGGGGGGGGGGGGGGGGGGGGTGGTGCACCAGTAAAAACTGTAACTGTGAATCATATCCAGTCTCTTTCAACCAACATTCCACGTACAGTAAACTATACTTTTGAAATGGATATATGGCATACCTTAGAAGTGCAGCAGGTAAGACTAACAGAGCGCAGTGTTATATTGACAACACGACTAAGCATATTTGTGAACAATGACACAAGGACGTTTCATTCTGATTTGACTGATATGTTCTTTGACATAAATGCTAACTTTTGAGAGATGATCTAAAGATTTTGAGTAAGTCGCAGGCTTTTGCAGGTGATCCATCATTGTGTGGTGCTGTTTTGTTTTGAGAAATGCACATGTATGTTTGCAAATATTACAGTAAGGATGACCAAAGCGACTGTAGTATCAGTATCAGTCAAGTGTTTTTGCTTCTGAGCTTAAACCCAACACATTCTCTGCAATCACTGATCAATGCGTTCTGTTCATGACATTCCAGACATTTGCAATAAAAATACATGACAACGTGGGGGGTGGGGGGGGTGCTGATAGAGATCAGCTCTCTGCTTGTGTCTGCTGGTGGAAGAGAAATATTAAAAGAGGAAACATGACAACAAAGCACTTCTTATTCCTGCCAGTCATGAGACACTGTGGAGCAAGTCTTTAAGCCTCTTTAGCACAACACCAGCGCTTTACTGAGTGGAAGGAGGTCATTAGGGCTGCTAATGTAACTCTTGTGACGAAAAACATGCAGGCTGTGAATACAGAGGGAGTATTTACAGTAATAATAAAGGACTGGTCTGTACCTTCACACACACACACACACACACACAATTTTACTATACCAATTTTTTTTTCTAATTGGCTGTTAAAGTTTATATAAGAATATTACATGACATGCTGGTTCTTTAACAATGCATTGGTGCAAAATCGCACACCTTTTGGACATATCTCGCAACAAGATTTACACAAATATTGCCTAAACAAAATACTGATTTTGAGCACTTTTGTTTACTGGACCAATATTTTAAATTGGCCTTTGAACTTAGCTTTATTGCATGGCAAAAAAAAGCGTTACCTTGCCAAAGCACTGACAGAGCCCATTGATCTAATGGTGTTGATGAGCGCTGCAAATGCAAGCATGCAAAAATCAGGCAGCAATGACAGTGCTCTGATCCAATGGCATACAGGCATCGTCAGATTGACAACGCTCTAGGCCAATGATGTTGGGGATACAGTGGGGTGGCAGTCATATTTCGGGGTGGCAGTCATATTTCAGGGTGACCGTGCCACTCTTTATCACACCCCTGCTACAATGTAGTGCCAGTACGTGCGCTCATTGGCGCCCCTTCAGCTGGCCTAGGCCTAGAAACTGTATTATTCTCTCTCTCTCTCACACACACACACACACACACACACACACACACACACACACACACACACACACACACTTATATATACTTTATTTGATTCCACATTACAAGTCAAAGTTCATTAGGAATCACATTTTTTGGAATAATCCAACAGATTAAAACAGATCAGCACATTGTACAGGATTATACAGTTCTAAGGGTATAGGAAACATCGCCTCTTCCAAATAAACATGCTTCCTATAGTTGCTGAGATTGAGCAGTACTTTGCCAACTGCTTCGCCTTTGTTTTAGATAGCCCCCCGATGCAAAGTCCACGGATCGCCAGCCTGTGTACATGACCCAGACTACCAAACACTAGCACAATAAACTGGCATTTGTACCCAAGGTTCTCAACGGTCGATATCAATGACTGATATTTTAGAATCTTCGAGCAGTAAGAATCCTCCATAAACAAGTCAAATGCACAGGATACCTCAAATAGTGTAACTTTTTTGCCATTCTGAGAGATGTTAACGATATCTGGTGTATTAGCAATTCCTAGAAAAGTGTTTGCAGGTGAATTAAACCATTTAGACTGTACAGTAGTGTGTTTAAAGATCTGCTCATCAGCCAAGCAGGGAATCTGAGCAGCAATAAGCTCCACAAGTCTACCGTCGGCCTGCAACATTCCATCTACAGAGTTCACGGATTATGAACGATCGCTGACAAAAAACGAATGGATACATTTCCAGAATCATGAAAGACAATTTAGGAAAGGTCTGGATACAAAACTATTACAAGAAAAACAAAACTTTGTGCTTACCGGAGATTTCAGGAAGTGGTCAAAATTGTTTACAGTTCTCAATGGGGCCTTCTTTAGAACCGGAATATATTCCATAAAGCGCACAGATGGAAGACAACTTGGACAACCGTTACTCAAGTATGTAGTGCGGATTTTAAGGACTTTGCCACTGGATGATAATGCGCGACCCAAATCAAACCCTGTTGCAAACCTGGCCGATTGGATTGAAAAACAACTGCGGTACCTGCGGGAGGTGATACAACCAGCGATTGCCTCTGCCACAAGACATCATCAGAGAAATCCTCAAAAGGTAGGCAAAAACAAACTAACCTACCTATGGCAGCATCGTAGAGCAAAGGCGATTGACATTATTCTAAATGATTGCATGTTTCCCATGCCGCCGCTTGATCCTGGTAACACTGAGCAAGTGTACAATTATTATTGGAAAAAATGCCAGTCCGATCCAACTAATATCACGCTTGAATTACCCCCGTGGAAAGATGACCTAGACAACATAATGACTGAGTCGCCGCCGCCTACATCGCCGTTTACAATAGAAGAGATTGAGAAAGTAATTGTAAATCTGCCCAATAACAAATCCAGCGGCTCAGATGGCGTTACTTACGAGAATCTGAAAGCTACTAGGCAAACATCCTGCTACATATTGAAAAGCATATTTAACACCTGCTTGATTAATGGTAAAGTCCCTAGTTCATGGAAGGGAGCACTCATTCATAGAATACCGAAGAAAGACAATGTACCAGAAGACCCCTCAACATGGAGGGACATTTCTCTATTGCCATCTGTATACAAAGTCTTTATGAAGTGCTTGCTTTCAAGAATACTACCTTGGCTGGTTGATGCTGGAATTTTGTCCAACAAACAAAAAGCTTATATTGAGAGACAAGGCATGAATGAGCATGTTTTTTGCTTAAAAACTGCCATTGACGATTTTAAGCACAAATCTGCTAAGCTATACATTGTCTTTCTTGACTTCAGAGATGCCTTTGGCGCATTGCCTCATAGAGTCATGATTGATGCATTGGAAACGATACAGCTCCCTAAGATCTATGTGGACATAGTAAAAGATGTGTATTGTGACTCCTACCTTCAAGTGATCTGTGGAAAAGATCTCACCAGACCGATACCACTTGAGGTGGGAATCAAAACTGGCTGTCCATGGAGTGCTGTAAACTTTATCATTGCAATAAATCAATGGCTAAAATGGCTCTGTGCACATGCCCCGCCCCACGTCCGGTCACCGAACCCAGTCCAGGGCTATGCTGATGATGTGGCCATCACATCCCGGGATGATGGTGTGATTAAAAACATGTTGTCATGCACTGACAGATTCCTGACATGGTCTGGCCTACAAGTGAAGCACAGTAAATGTGCAGTTTTCTATGAGAGGAGGAGCGGTGGCAACCGTTGGTATAAATCAAGGGCCGACCAACCCCCTTCTTTTACCATCTTAGACCAGCCACTCAGAGTGTACACTAGACATGAGACCTACAAATACTTGGGTCACAAGTTTAACATTGCTGGAGAATGGAGTCTGCAAGTGACTGACATGTCACATCAGTTTATGACCAGACTGGATCTCATCGACGCATCTCCTCTTCCTGTAACTCTAAAAGTGCAAGTAATAAGAGACATAGCTTTTTCTAAAATTCAACATCTTTTTGCAAATGTCCATATTTCACAAAAAGTACTGCGTGAAATGGACGACAAAACTGTAAACGTGGTTAGAAAATGGCTTTGTCTCAACACACATTCCACAAGATGTTTTATCTTCCAGAAACGATAGGTCGGGGGGCTTGGAGTTCCAAACTGCATGTGGGAGTATACAGCCACAAGACAGTCTCACCTTATTAACATGCTAAACTGTGATGATGTCAGCGTGAGGCAAATGGCCAGAGCATCCTTATTGCTGGATTTTAAAATACGGAAGGTGCTACATGCATGTGGTGGGGAAGACAGCTTCCTAAGTTTTAAAAGAAAGACCAATGGAAAGCTGGATGGACGGGCACAGGGATTCGGTGTGTCATCAGACTGGCCAGACTTAAACGACCTATGCTGGAGGACAGGTACTGAACTGAACTGGACCTCTCACTACCAGCCTGTAGAGGTCTCTGATGCCGTCGTAGAGGACCCATCTGTCATCGTGAAAGCCAGGCTGCATCATAACAACATTGTTCATCTGCTCCAGCCTGGAACATCAAGGCAGACTCTCTTGGCGATTCAAAGAGCCCAAAATATGGAGTACTGGTCCAGTCTAAAGCTTCAGGGAAAGTTGGCAAAACTGCCCTGCGCGGACCACTCTGTATCACACACTATCTACAGCAATGCCACCATCAGTGAGGAGATTCTTACTTTCTGTGTAAAAGCACGTCTGCAGGTTCTTCCTACAAAGTACAACTTATCACTGTGGTTTCCCTCCACCCATTCCCCCCTCAACACCTGGAGTCAGTAGCCCACATCATGAACAGTTGCTCATCATTTAAAGGATTATATACTGCCAGACATGACAGACTTGTGGAGCTTATTGCTCCACACACACACACACGCACACACACACGCACACGCACACACACAGGCGCACGCACGCACGCACGCACGCACGCAAACACGCACACACACACACACACAAACTCTCTCTCTCTCTCTCTCTCTCTCTCTCTCTCTCTCTCTCTGTCACACACACACACACAAACAAACTCTCTCTCTCTCTCTCTCTCTCTCTCTGTCACACACATACACAGTTTCCAATAACAACAAGCGAGACGTTTCCGAGACGTCTGACTGTTAAGTGAATAACCTCACCATGCTGGTCAAAGTTCACAGTAATAAAGCTGTCAGAAGTTTAACAGTCAAGAACAGATGAAGAACAAAGAAGCCAGCAGCAGCTTAGATACACACCTGAAGCACTCAGCCCAAGGTCACGAGGGTCATCTGTCTGTGAGACAGAACTGACAAATCATTCTCTTTAACAGCAATGAGATTTAACCCTTCAAGTGTTCCTGTGGCTCATTGGTAGAGCATTGCGTTAGCAGCGCAAAGGTTGTGGGTTCAATTCCCAGGGAACACACACACTGACAATACATGTATAACCTGAATGCTCTGTAAGTCGCTTTGGATAAAAGCGTCTGCTAAATGCATAAATGTAAATGTAAATAAAGTGTAACCAACTTCTGAGATGACTGAGCAAATCGTTGGAAGCCCGTGAAGTGAAGTGGGACTGAAGGAGCTGCAGGTACATCACAGCCTTCATCAGGTTTGATTAAGAGCACAGACGCTCTCTTCTGAGGGATTCTGCCGTACAGCTGTACGCTTCATTATTTTATTCATACTGTCTCATTGTTGAAGCGAGTGTGTGGGAGTGTTTGATCCACAGATGAGAGCTGGAGAGGAGTTACCTCTGATGAGTGTGAGATCTGGATCAACACATCATTACAGATTTCAGGAGTGAAAAACAGGGAAGGGATGAAGATGAGTGAGTACAGTATCACAGGACAGATGCTTGGGCTCTATTAGACTCTTCAGTCAAACACAAGCTGCTGTGATCCAGCGCATACAAACACATCTGAGAGAAATATCATATATCAATCCGCATTATAAACTCTGCTGAATCAAGACTGAGAGTGCTGCACTTGAGTCACTGTTGTGAAGCATCAGACTGAGTTGGATCCATTTTTTTGTATTATTATTATTATTACACCTTTATTTAACCAGGAATTAAAAACTCTTGAGATTTAGATTCTCATTTACAAGAGGGTCCTGGCCAAGATAGGCAGCACATTTAGTTACACATACAACAAAATACATTAGTTTACATACAAGATTCACCAAAAACATTTACAATCAGGTGACTCTACAACTAGATCCTTTAAAATACATCTAAAGTCATTTAGTGATACCGACTCTTTTAAGCGTAACTTATCTTGTAATTGATTCCAATCAAATGGAGCATAACTGAATGGCCATATTAGTACCAACTTTAGGGATGCTTAAGAGATAATAGTCCTGTGAGCGAAACCCATAATACTTTACACCTTTTTGAAATATATTCTGCTGTAAATATGAGGGAAGTAAACCTAAAATGACTTTATATAAATAAGTACCAACGCTTAAGTCTACGGGATGACAACGCCGGCCATCCAACCAGAGAGTACAATAAACAATGATGAGTAAGGACTTTTTAATTTGTGATGAAGCTTAATGCTCGAGATAAACTGAATTCAACGCCTGTAAACAATGCTTAGGTACTTGCATATATATATATATATGATATCACAGTAATCCAGCACTCACAACAATAGAGCTGCTACCAATCTCTTCCTTGCTGCAAGAGAAAGACTATACTTGACTCTAAAAAAAGGCCCAGTTTTGACTTAAATTTTCTCACAAGGTACTGAATATGAGGCCCAAAAGAAAGAGATGAATCAATTAATAACCCAGGTATTTATACATAGATACAAATTCAATCTCCAAACTCTAAAGAGCATGAATTTGAATGTGCAGACTTTCTTTTTGTAAATATCATAAGTTTTGATTTCTCCGCATTTAGAACAAGTTTTATATCACTCAGTGTACGCTGGACTGCA
>CM049824.1:35317095-35327095 GCA_027422435.1 Schizopygopsis pylzovi | reverse complement strand
CACACACTCCTCTCTCTCTCTCTCTCTCTCTCTCTCTCTCTCTCTCTCTCTCTCTCTCTCTCTCTCTCTCTCTCACACACACACACACACACACACACACACATACAGGTTTCAATGTTTTATGGGTTCATTCCATAGGTGTAATGGTTTTTCTTCTGCACTGGCTGTATTTTCTGTCCTCTTAGCCAAAAACCTACCCCTCACAAAAAAACTACAGGCGTTTCTAGATTCTTCGTGCTGAGCTGATATGGTTTGGTCTGGTTTAGTCTGGTCTGGTTTGGTTTGGTGTTGTTTTGGTTTTGGTTTGGTTTGGTTTGGTTTGGTTTGGTTTGGTCTGGTTTGGTTTGGTTTGGTCTGGTTTGGTCTGGTCTGGTCTGGTTTGGTCTGGTCTGGTCTGGCCTGGTCTCGTTTGGTTTGATTTGGTCTGGTCTGGTCTGGTCTGGTCTGGTCTGGTCTGGTTTGGTCTGGCCTGGTCTCGTTTGGTTTGGTTTGGTTTGGTTTGGTTTGGTCTGATCTGATCTGGCCTGGTCTCGTTTGGTTTGGTTTGGTTTGGTTTGGTTTGGTTTGGTTTGGTTTGGTTTGGTTTGGTCTGGTCTGGTTTGGTCTGGTCTGGCCTGGTCTGGCCTGGTTTGGCCTGGTCTGGTCTGGTCTGGTCTGGCCTGGTTTGATTTGATTTGATTTGGTTTTGTTTAGTCTCGTCTGGTCTGGCCTGGACTGGACTGGACTGGACTGGACTGGACTGGCCTGGCCTGGCCTGGTTTGGTTTGGTTTGGTCTGGTCTGGTCTGGTCTGGTCTGGTCTGGTCTGGTTTGGTTTGGTCTGGCCTGGCCTGGTTTGATCTGGCTTGGTTTGGTTTGGTCTGGCCTGGTTTGATCTGGCTTGGTCTGGTTTGGTTTGGTCTGGTCTGGTTTGGTTTGGTCTGGTTTGGTCAGGTTTTGTCTGGTCTGGTCTGGTATGGTTTGGTTTGGTCTGGTCTGGTCTGGTCTGGTCTGGTATGGTATGGTTTGGTTTGGTCTGGTATGGTCTAGTATGGTCTGGTCTGGTCTGGTTTTGTCTGGTCTGGTTCTGTCTGGATTGGATTGGATTGGATTGGATTGGTGTGGCCTAGCATGGCCTGGCCTGGCCTGGCCTGGCCTGGATTGGATTGGAATGGATAGGATTGGATTGGATTGGATTGGATTGGATTGGATTGGTTTGGTTTGGTTTGGTTTGGTTTGGTTTGGTTTGGTCTGGCCTGGTCTGGTTTGCTTTGATCTGGTCTGGTCTGGTCTGGTCTGTTATGGTCTGGTATGGTATGGTATGGTATGGTATGGTCTGGTCTGGTCTGGTATGGTATGGTTTGGTTTGGTTTGGTTTGGTCTGGTCTGGTCTGGTCTGGTTTGGTTTGGTTTGGTTTGGTATGGTATGGTTTGGTCTGGTTTGGTTTGGTTTGGTCTGGTCTGGTCTGGTTTGGTTTGGTTTGGTTTGGTCTGGTCTGGTTTGGTTTGGTTTGGTTTGGTTTGGTTTGGTTTGGTTTGGTTTGGTCTGGTTTGGTTTGGTCTGGTCTTGTTTGTTTTGGATTAGATTGGATTGGTTTGGTCTTGTTTGGTTTGGTCTGGTCTGGTCTGGTCTGGTCTGGTCTGGTTTGGTTTGGTTTGGTTTGGTCTGGTCTGGTCTGGTCTGGCCTGGACTGGTTTGATCTGGTCTGGTCTGGCCTGGACTGGTTTGATCTGGTTTGGTTCGGTTGCTGGTGAATAGGCTCTGGCCGGACACTGAACTGTGGATCTCACTGTGTTCTGTTCTCTCTGGTCTCATTGCTGCATGTTCCAGCACTTTCCACTGCAATTAGTGTCTTAGTCAGACTGCGACAGTCTATTTCTGTCTCCATCCCCCGTTTAGTGCTACTTTTTTTCTGCTTTCTCTTCCTTTCTCATTGAGTTCAGTAAAGCATTTATTTACTCCAGATGTGATGCGCTTGGGTTCCACATAAAACTTGGGTGAGGAATATTAATTTGGGGTTACCATTTACTAACTGCACAGTCACTGGTCTACGACTCGTTTTTTAGCACCGGCCACACAAAGAAGGTTACTTTATCATACTTTTAAAAAGAGCACTTATAGCAAAAACAACATGTTTTAAACAAATACAGCGTGAACTAAATGTAATGTTTCAGACAACTAAATACATGTTATTCAATATTCAAAATTACATTAAAATGGATTAGAGTTTAAATTTATATTAAATGCAATTAGTTGAAATTCATAATTCTATTGTTTTTGAAATATGGTTAAAGTTACTGTTGAATGCACTGACAAACATTAATGATCAACTAAAGTGTAATTTATTTAAAAATAATACTTTTTTATATAAAAACTGTTTTTGAATATAAATTTCACTTTATAAAAAGACCCACATTCCTAATTTTAATTCATGAGGATAACATGGCCAACGTGCCATAGTGTTATGCTGTCTGCATCTTAAATTACATTTTTGACAAATTATGTAATAAAAAATCTATATTTTAAAGTCTATATATTTTTGGTGTGTGGGGGTGGGGTGTGTGTGTGTGTGCGAGAGTAATCGTTCTGCATTGTAAACGTGTGGAAGCTTTGCCACTTCATTTTCGTGTATTTTGTGACTAATAAAAATGTAAAGGTATCGATTTGATAATTTCCCCATTCATTTCAATGTGGGGTCTTTTTTGATCCCCGGACATCAAGAGTGTGACCTATTTTTTTCACACTAAAAAACAACCAGATATCAATCTAGTTATTTTTATTTATTTATAGAGCTACCAAGTGTTGACATAAGTACAATGTCTCAAGACATTTAGATAAAGGGATTTTTTTAATAAAATTAAATATAAACAACTTTAATATTATTTTATATAGTTATATATTAAGGCAACATTTCTTATTTTAACTTTTTGTACTAAAATATTTAACACTAAAACTGAAATAAAAATGTATTACATTTTTATAAATATAATAAAAAAGACGAAAAACTATAAAATAACAAAAACATGCAACTGAAATAATACAACTTCAAAAAAATATAATACAATTAAATACTCAAATTAAATTACTAAAATAATGATACTAAAATAATGCAATTTTCATTTCACACAAAGATGGTGTCTAAACCTTAGATTACTGTCAGACCTAGATGAATTAATTAATGGTGTTCATTTAATTTTCATTTAGAAATGTTTTTTTATAAAAAAAAAATATTGGCCTGTGTGTGTACACATTACAAATTGTACCAAATAAAATTAAATATAAATTAGATAGAGTGAAAAAGTGACATTCTGTAAAATGTACAATTAATAAAAAGCTAATTTAATCTATCCTTTAAAATTGATTTCTTAAGTCTTAAACCATCTTGGCCTATGAAACACTTTTCCTCATTGAAGATTCACTCACATGCACACAACTTCACTCGATCAAGAGATCGGGACCAGCAATAATTTACACGCTCAGACAAACACACACATGTGTGACGTCACAACACTGGCCTCTCAAAGCGGGAACAAGGCATGATAAGCAGCAGTATTTGCAAACACAAATCCAAACAAATGATCCCTGTATGACAGATGATTCACGTTCAGAAACAGATGCTGTGTGAAAACTTAGGCTCCTGCGAGAAACAATTCACACGCCTGCAGAGTCTCACACATACCAACACATACAGCGTACTACACACACACACTCTCACACACACACACGCGCGCACACTCACACACACACACACATGCACGCACGCACGCACGCACACACACACACACACACACACACACACACACACACACACACACACACACACACACACACACACACACACACAGACACACACACACACACACACACACACATACACACTTGTTTGCATGCACAGATCTGATGGGACCCAGAAACGCAAGACAACACTGTCAGACTCCATATACATTCAATACTCCTACTGTCTCTGTGTGTGTGTGTGTGTGTGTGTGAGACAGATGCATGCTTCTGATAGCTTTGAGCGAGAGATATGAAGAGCTTTATTCAGCCTCGGGACAATAGTGCCAGCCAGCGGCTCTCTCCTAATGCTCTTCCCTTTGGCTTGACATTATTTACACTGGCAGTGAATACAGCGAGTCTGAGCGTCTGATGTTTGCTAGTTCTCTGATGCACACGGTTCATGTCAGAGCTCTCAATAGTATCATCTTGCAGGCGTGTAACCCAACCCAATCTTATCAGCTGCAGGCCAAGAAACGCATGAGGCTGAGTTCACCAGTCAAGAATGTGCAGCTGTGTGTGTGTGTGTGTGCGTGCGTGTGTGTGTTCGTGCATGTGTGTGTGTGTGTGTGAGTGAGAGAGAGAGAGAGAGTGTGTGTGTGTGTGTGTGTGTGTGTGTGTGTGTGTGTGTGTGTGTGTGTGTCTGCCTGCTACTCTGTCACTAAGCAAAGCAAAGTATTTTATAGAAAACATTTTTTATTTCATTTTTTTAAACAAAATGAGTCCGAAGAACTGTTCAACAAGCTCTTCTTGGTTCTGCAGGAGAATGAACTTAAAGAAACGCTTGCAAGTTTAATTGAAACGTCTAATTTAGTTGCAAACATAATGATTTTTATTATTACATTAACTTGTGTGTAATAATAATTTTAACTCAAATTTATGTTTTAATTTATGTTTATTGTTGTAATAACTCGACAAAATTGTCTTGATAACTTTGGAAATTGGGCGGTAGATTTCTAGTTCCCAGCATGCCTTGTGTAAGGAAAATACATGTTACAATTAAGTGTTAAATAAATTAAATAAAGTATAATTTTATGTTTTTTTGTGTGAAGGGAAAGATCTGCAGGTGTTGAATGCTGTTATATTTGACATTTTAAAGAATGTGTGTTGTCTGAAGAGTAGAGCACATGAAGCTAAACACTGTATTTACTCAATAACCGATGTGTAATATTTTACTTGTTCATTAAACTTACATAAGGTACATTTATCATGTGCTATGATTAATTGGTTCCAGGGCCAGAAATCAAGTTGAAGTAACGTTTTTATTTGAGCAATCAAAAAATTATTTTTGTTATGAATTAATAAAATTAGTTTTGTAAAATAAAATACAAATAAAATAAATTAAAGACAATACTTTTTTTTGTATTTGAAACAGATTTGTTTTAGTTGTAGCAAACATAAAAATATGCGTAATATATATATATGTATTTGTTTTAAAATGATTTCTCTAGTCACTGTGCACACTTAACGGTATACTTCGCCCAAAAATGAAAGTCCTGTCATCATTTATTCTCCCTCGTGTCGTTTCAAACCTGTATGAGTTTCTTTCAGCTGCTGAACACTAAAGAAGTGATTATGAAGAATTGTAGGACGCAAACAGTTGCTGCTCACCATTAACTTTTATAGTTTTTTTGTCCCATACAAGTCAATGGCTACCGTCAACTGAAGATATCAGAAATATTCAAAATATCTTCTTTTGAGTTCAGCAGAAGAGAGAGACTGACATGAGGGAGAGTAAATGATGAAAGAATGGTAGTTTTTAGGTGAACTATCCCTTTAAGTGTTATAATATTTGGGAAAGTTGACACAATGTTATGTTTTTGGCCATTAAACTTGGATAATCAAAGGTAATCACCACAGTGAACTGTGATTAAGCAGGGTGTGTAACGATAAAGACACGCATAAACTGATGAAGGTTAATACCAGGGAGATGTTCAGGCCAAAATATCCATTATTAATGTACAACCAGACATTTGTGACCCTGGAGCACAAAACCAGTCACAAGGGCCATTTTATTGAAATTGAGATTTATGCATCATCTGAAAGCTGAATAAATAATATTTCCATTGATGTATGATTAGACAATATTAAAAAATCTGGAATCTGAGGGTGCAAAAAAAATCGAAATATTGCGAAAATCATCTTTAAAGTTGCACTTAGCAATACATATTACTAATACAATTTTTAGTTTTGATATATTTACTGTAGGAAATGTATTAAATATCTTCATGGAACATGATCTTAATATCCTAATCATTTTTGACATAAAAGAAGCATTTATAATTTTGACTCATACAATGTATTGTTGGCTATTTCTACAAATATACCCCACTTAAGACTGGTTTTGTGCTCCAGGGGCACATTTGAAGTGTACTTGCTCATACCAGGTTAGATACTGTAACAGAGCGGGCAACTCAAGCTCGTGTTTGTGTCATGTTCAGACTTCACACTTATCTGAGGAACTTTCCTGTGAGAAGAGATATGAAGGAAATGCTCACGCTTCTGCTGAAGCTCTCAACGATCACTGCATTATATCCACATCCTCCACACACACAACCCTCAGGACTACAACGGCAGCAGTAATGATTCATTAAGATGCTTATCTATCACTCAATATCTCCAGTGCAGTGTGTGTGTGTGTGTGTGTGAACACATGAAGCTAATTATGAGACTTTGTGTGAAGTTTATTGCCATAGCAACCGGCAGAACAAGTCATCCACTGGAACTCAGCATTAGTTGATTATTTTTTTCTCCATGAATCACTCACCTTATGAACAGTGTCGGTTTAATACAAGTTATGTAAACAGATTACTTTTTAAAGTAACTAATTAATTAATGTATTACTTTTTAATTTAGAAGGAAATATAAGTGTGTTACTTCTTCAAATAAGTAACAGTTAGTCTGTTTCTGATGTATTGAGTGACAGCTCTGGTGTTGCCATGGTGACAGAAATCAGGAGTAAGTGCAGAGCATTGTGTGTGAACATCTTACTGTAGTTCTAGACTAAATATCAACACGATCTTACTGTAGTTCTAGTCTAAATATCAACATATTACTGTAGTTCTAGACTAAATATAAACACCTAAATATAAAGACTATCTTTCAGTAGTTCCAGACTAAATATCAACTTGATCTTACTGTAGTTCTAGACTAAATATCAACAGGATCTTACTGTAGTTCTAGACTAAATATCAACACGATCTTACTGTAGTTCTAGACTAAATATCAACAGGATCTTACTGCAACTCTAGACTAAATATCAACCTGATCTTACTGTAGCTCTAGACTAAATATCAAAATGATCTTACTGTAGTTCTAAACTAAATATCAACATGATCTTACTGTAGTTCTAGACTAAATATCAACATGATCTTACTGTAGATCTAGACTAAATATCAGCATGATCTTACTGTAGTTCTAGACTAAATATAAACAGGATCTTACTGTAGTTCTAGACTAAATATAAACAGGATCTTACTGTAGTTCTAGACTAAATATCAACATGATCTTACTGTAGTTCTAGACTAAATATCAACAGGATCTTACTGTAGTTCTAGACTAAATATAAACAGGATCTTACTGTAGTTCTAGACTAAATATCAACATGATCTTACTGTAATTCTAGACTAAATATCAGCATGATCGTACTGTGGCTCTAGACTAAATATGAACAATATCTTACTGTAGTTCTAGACTAAATATCAACATGATCGTACTGTAGTTCTAGACTAAATATCAACCCGATTTTACTGTAGTTATGGAATAAATATCAACACGATCTTACTGTAGTTCTAGACTAAATATAAACACGATCTTACTGTAGTTCTACACTAAATATCAACATGATCTTACTGTAGTTCTAGACTTAATATCAACATGATCTTACTGTAGCTCTAGACTAAATATCAGCATGATCTTACTGTAGTTCTAGACTAAATATCAACATGATCTTACAGTAGTTCTAGACTTAATATCAACACAATCTTTCTGTAGTTTTAGATTAATTATCATCATTATTTTACTGTAGCTCTAGACTAAATATCACCATGATCTTACTGTAGCTCTACACTAAATATCAACATGATCTTACTGTAGTTCTAGACTAAATATCAACATGATCTTACTTTAATTCTAGACTAAATACAAATACAGTCATACTGTAGTTCTAGACTAAATATCAACATGATATTACTGTAGTTTTAGACTAAATATCAACATGATCTTACTGTAATTCTAGACTAAATACAAATACAGTCATACTGTATTTCTAAACTAAATGTCGACATGATCTTACTGTAGTTCTAGACTAAATATCTACACGATCTTACTGTAGTTTTAGACTAAATATCAGCTACAATCTTAACAATGTATATTTCTAGACTAAATACAAATACGATCATACTGTAGTTCTAGACTAAATATTAACATGATCTTACTGTAATTCTAGACTAAATACAAATACGGTCTTACTGTAGCTCTAGACTAAATAGCAACATGATCTTACTGTAGTTCTAGACTAAATATCAACATGATCTTACTTTAATTCTATACTGAAAAGAAATAAGGTCATACTGTAGTTCTAGACTAAATATCAACATGATCTTACTGTAATTCTAGACTAAATACAAATACGGTCTTACTGTAGTTCTAGACTAAATATCAACATGATCTTACTGTAGTTCTAGACTAAATATCAACACGATCTTACTGTAGTTCTAGACTAAATATCAACATGTATTTACTGATCTCACCTGCACAAAAACACATTCAGTGTTCCTCAGAATTAATAAAAACAGTCAAATCCAAACTCAGAATATGGTGCAAACTTGCAATTATTAAATTCTAAAGAAGACAAATATAATCCCATTTTGTCTTTGCTGCTGACCTTTGATGATCCATTTCAACCATAATAATCAGCATACATGACTTCTTTGTGTTTGATTTTAGTTATTGCTGAATAGTGTTGAACTTTATTCTCCTGCGTCATATTCTTCATGTGATTAGTTTGAGCGGCGTCCTCTACTGTACAGAGATGAATTTACATTTTCTTCAGCCTGAGGCGGATTCGCTTCACTTTTGGTGTGAAACGGCTTTACATTTGTAAAATGATTACTTTTTTATATTATAAACAAACAAGAAAGCCCTGCCCAGATTTCAGTAGTAACTCTAAAGTAATGTAATGCATTAATTTGCATAAAGAGTAGCTAAGTAACGTAATCAGTTACTTTTTTATGGAGTAATGCAATATTGTAATGCATTCATTTAAAGGCATTTTAGACCGCTGCTTTTGGTGCTTTTCTTATTCATATCTGATTATGAATGTAAGAAAGCAGGGATGAGCTGCACATAAACAAGCTTCACATTTGGACAATCAGGTAGATGGTAGAATAAAATCAGAATTTCATGCGTGTCCAGGGTTATTATAGTATCACAGAAATACTAAGATAATTTTTATGAAAATGTTTAATTAGTACTTATTTTCTCTTTCCATTTTAATGTTTTTTAAAGTTTTAGCATTTTGTTGTTTTTGTAATTTTGATTAGTTATATATATATATATATATATATATTAGTGCTGTCAAATTATTAATTGTTTACATAACATTCTGTGTGTCCTGTTTATTTACATATATATAAATACACACCCATGCATGTATATATTTAAGAAAAATATGTTACGTTTATATATTAAATATATTTATATATTATATAAATTATATGAATATACATATATACATGTAAATACTTGTAAAATATAAATGTATGTGTGTGTATTTCTATATTCATAATAACTAATATAATATAAGTGTTAAAATATAAGTGTACTTCAAGTATGTATTTTTTTAATAGCTAATTACTTACTTTACTTTTTGCTAATTACTTACTTTACTTTTAATTACTTTAACCCTGTACGGGCCAGGTTATGGTTAATCTCATCAAATGTTTATCACAATATAATTGACTGAACAAAATTCATTTTTTAGTTTTGAGTTCATTTTACAACTCTCAACTTCTTTTACATGTCACAGATTAAAGTCTGTCCCTAGTGCATTTCCACAATTTCCACACAAGTTTTGCTTTTGCGCAACACAATATTCATGCCGTTCACAATCTCTGTGAGTCAAACGGATAAAATCCTCCTGCTGACTGTTTAAAAATGGCGAGAGAAACAACAATCCACCGAGATGAGAGAACTGACGATACTGCCAGACTTATGACTGCATGCTAGCCTTTAATAGGACACATAT
>CM049824.1:35299595-35309595 GCA_027422435.1 Schizopygopsis pylzovi | reverse complement strand
GACTAGCACTTCCTGTTAGGCAAAAAAGCAAAACACGGCATCACATGCTGACGAACATGAATCTATCACAATCAAGAGATGCTGAAGAGAAAGAAAAAGGAGAAAATCATCTACTTCCTCTTTGAAGGGAGCTTTAAAGATGATGACAGCATGCTATCATTAATAAAGTTATTAAAGTCACACCGTCTATGGAAATTAAAGAGTCGACATTTACACACTCTCAAGTTGTTCCAAACCGGTGTTTTTTTTCTGTTGAACACAAAATGTGATAGTTTGATTCATATGGCTGAGCAAACAGCTGACGGTAGCCAGCCAGTAAAAAATACCGTAAGCTCAGCCATATTAATCAAAATATAATATTTTGTGTTCAACAGAAGAGAGAAAGAAACATAGGTTTGAAAAAAAAAACTTTAGGGAGATTAAAAGATGATATTTTACATTTTTTGGGTGCACTGTCCCTTGTGTTGACGGCATATTGAGTTCTCAATAACATGGAAATTAAAGGGACAGTGCACCCAAAAATAACCATTCTGTCATTTACACTCAACCTCATCTTTTTCCAAACCTGTATGCATTTCTCTGTTCTGTTGAACACAAAAGATGGCTACTGTCAACACAAACAGCTAACGGTAGCCATTGACTTCCATAGGATGGGGAAAAAAGTCAATGGCTACCGTCAACTGTTTGTGTTGATGGTAGCCATCTTTTGTGTTCAACAGAATATAGTGTAGTGGCAGTATAATTGTATTTAACGCCATGTCAGTATCTTAGGCTATTTTCATAGCAAAAATAATTAAAAAACAGCAAACAAGTTATATTACACTTTTTGTTTTTACATTAATATTTGATACAAAATGATACAATTTTATGGGGACTCTACACAGGTTTGAAACGACTTGAGTTTTCATTTTTGGGTGAACTGTCCCTTTAAATTTATTGACCGCACTGAGTTCTCAATAATATGGAAATTAAAGGGGCAGTGTGCTGTCATTTACACCCAAACTCATCTCTTTCCAAACTTGTATGACTCTTCTTTGAAAAAAAATGCTTGTCAAATCTATCTCCACCAACATTTCGTTTGCGTTTCGTAGAATAAAGTCAGTCGTACAGGTTTGGGGTGGCAGCATGATCATTTCTGCATGAACTCAAGAGGCGGATAGCCAACAAAAAGTGCTAAAGCATCACAAAAACATCAACTAGTGGCTCCTCAATTCCTGCGGTTTGAGCTAAAAACACAGTATTACCCTCAAAACTGTACGTTAAGCCATTTGGGAACACTTCACATGTGTGTAAATGTTATGCACATGAGACAACGCCTGATTTTGTGCTATTTCTAAACCTTGAGCAATCATCTTTTACAAGCTGTTGCATTCTCCAGTTTAGCATGTATACAGTGCAGAAGGTACTATAACCCCCCCCAAAGACCCATCTGAACGCTACACCCCCGGTGTTTACAGTATCATCCGAGGGGTCCGCCCCCCCTGTCACTCATAATAACTTCACAAATTACCCATAATCATAAGTGATGATAAAAACAGAGCAACTCAGGGATCATCAAATAACAAACACTACACGTTTTAGTTTTTTTGTAAAAATGCATGTATTAAAAATCTCAGGCAGCTGTTAAAATGCTAGTCTGAAATTAAACGTACAATCGGATTAGAATTGCAATGGTACATCACATTTGTTAAAAAGAAAATAACAAAAAAGATCTGATTTCAAACAGACAGTGGTTTGTGGTTCGAGTCTGAGGGCTTCAGTACCTGTGTGTCGGGGGGAGGGGGGGAAACATCGTTAACCCCCGAAATCGTTAACAAGCGTAACAGTTAATCACATGAACCGAGACTCCTTGCAAGTTGGCACTAAACTCTTGAACAGGTTTTTGGAAGGCACTCGACGCGTAAGCGTCCTCGCATCAAAAACAGTAAATCCTCGTGGGGGGGGGGGGGGATCAATCCGAAAAGCAAAACGATTCACAACACTGGTTTCCAAGTCCACCAGCAACACAGGCGTTTTAAACTCCTCGGTTTTTCACGTTTATTTTGGGGGTGGGGTGGTAAGTTCCAGTTGCGAGTGCAAGACACTTGTGTTGACATCTGCGATTCCTGAAGAGTGATCCGCTACGAGTGAGATGCGTAGCTCAAGATCCCGCGACACACCTCCAAGATAAAATACAAACTAAACTAATTACTAGCGCTCGTCCGCGTGGCCAAAGACAACACCACACCGCCAGGCACCGGAAAACAAAAGCCCCTCAAGTGCCCGTGATTTAAACCTGTCATATATATATGTATATAAGCCCAGAACATTCAAGTATTGTCATGTAAACACTGGGTTTTGTCGTGTGCAAGACATGAGAGGACACTTATAGGAATACTGATGACAGTTAAAGAGACAGTGACAAAAAAAACTGTCGTTGTTGAGTTTGAAAACAAAAGATCGTTTTTGGACTTCCATAGTAGTTTTTTCATACCGTGGGAGTAATAATTGTTTAGTTTTCAAAATATATATTTTTGTGTTCAACTTGTACAGGTATGGAACAAATAAATGGTGACACACAGGGCAACTTTGTTCAGGCAATTTCTGGCGATTTTATCGATTAATTCGAATTTAATATTTTGCTATTTTATTATTTTAGAAATCGCGATTTTGAGTAGTAATATTACCAACACTTTGACAATATGCAAATGATAACAGCAAAGTGTCCAAGCGCACGTCGCTCACGTGTCACGCACTAATTTCTGAACATATAATATTATTTTCTGTGAAGATATTTAACAAGTCATTTGTATTACATGGTGTTGTTTTCTTTATCTAGAGGGTTAAACATAAAAATCATGAATCATGTTGTAGTTCCATTTTCAAGTTAACCTGTTAAAAAAAATTAATTATATGAGATTATAATTTTTTGTCTCAGCCCTAAAGGCACGTTCACACCAAGCACGATAAAGATATAGTCATTCTCAATATTAAAGAATAGCCGCGTTCACACCACAACAATAACGATAAAGGCACAAAGAAACGATATCATTGAAACATAATTATTTTTTCCAGCTAAAAACACTAACAGCCAATCAGAATCCATCCTGCTATAATGTGATCAAGAATTTAAAGCGGCAGACGCACGTGCGCTTGGAATAAACAGACATTATCGTTAGCTGGTGTAGACGCTAATATTGTTTTATTTATAGTTATCGCGCTTGGTGTGAACGGGCCTTTAGAATGGGTAATACATTTCCCAGGGTCTCACTGCTCAAAACGTTGCCCAGTGTATCATTAGCCTAACAGAACTTTAATTTCGGGGTGAACTGGCCCTTTAAGACGACGCTCCCCCGTTCTGTTAATTTGTTACAAACCCGTACGAGCGACAGTCGTAAGTCGGTCGTGACGTCACAGAACTCCAGTCTTTAAGATGTCTGTCTGTCGTGCGTTTTTGTCCTTGTTCTCCGTCGTTATTCCCTCGCTCACTCACAATGGCAACAAACGCGAACGAGAAACACACGCTCGTTTTTAAAGAATCACGCAGGACGCGCAGCACTGGGCGTCTCCGCTCGGCGCTGACGCGTAGTTCATCTGTCGCACGATCTCCGCGAACAGCTCGTCCACGGAGGCTTTGTTTTTGGCCGAAGTTTCCATGAACGGACAGTTCCACTCGTCCGCCAGCGCCTTGCCTTCCCCATGAGACACCTCCCTCTCGCCATCCAGATCCACCTTGTTGCCCACCAGGACCATGGGCACGCGCTCGTAGCGCTTGACGCGGATGATCTGGTCGCGCATGGGCTTGATGTCCTGGAAGCTCTGCTGGTTGACCAGACTGTAAACAAGGATGAAGCCCTGGCCGTTCTTGATGTACAGATCGCGCATGGAGGCGAACTGCTCGGTGCCTGCCGTGTCCAGGATCTCCAGCACCGACGGCGACGAGTCCACCTCGATCTCCTTGCGGTAGAAGTCCTCTATCGTCGGGTCGTACTTCTCGATGAAGGATCCGGTGACGAACTGAACGGTCAGCGCCGATTTTCCCACGCCGCCGGATCCCAACACGACCACTTTGTATTCTCTCATGGCTCTGAACGCTTGGGCAGTGTCTCTCTCTCTCCGTAGCGCGCTGTTGTTCTCAATCCGCTCGGTTCCAGCCGGGGTTCGGTGAGCGTTCCGCGCTGAGGATGGCCTTGCTTCGGACCCAGCATTAGACGCGCATTATTCCGGCGGACCGTGTGCTGCGTCTGCGTCTGCGCTCCGTGAGCGATCAATGCGCGCAGGCTTCCTGCTCTCCAGGGTTGCCAGGTTTTCACAATAAACCCGCCCACTCGCCACTCTTCTCTTCTACTTCTTCTTTTCGGTTTTTAACGCGTTTGGCAACCAACGTGAATAGATGCATTACCACCACCTTCTGCTCCGGAGTGTGGAACATAATTTATATCCTATTACTATTATTTGTATCAATTATTCCTTATTTATTCTATCATTATTTAATTTTCTTAGCATTTGTATTCCCTTTGTTGCAGCCTATAATTAAACTGCTGGTCTCTATTTCACTGTTTAATACTGTAAAGCTGCTTTGGCACAAGCTGCATTGTAAAAAGTCCTATATAAATAATGGTGACTTGACTTTCTTGTTCATACTTCATACATACGGTATTGTTTCTTAGTTCAACATGGCATTTTTCACATAATTCATCCTTTTATTTTAAGCGTGGTATTTAAATTTGAATGCCATAACATTATTATCTTATAGAAAAGCTATTCTATCATTTATTTATCTATATACTTTATATTATATGATATTATATGACCCTGGAGCACAAAACCACATCATCTGAAAGCTGAATAAATAATATTTCCATTGATGTATGGTTTGGACAATATTTGTAAATCTGGAATCTGAAGGTGCCAAAAAAAATCTAAATATTGAGAAAAATATCTTTAAAATTGTTCAAATGAAGTTCTTTGCAATGCATATTACTAATCAAAAATTATGTTTTGATATTTTACGGTAAAAATATCTTCATTGAACATGATCTTAATATCCTAATGATTTCTGGCATATAAGAAAAATTGATTATTTTGACCCATACAATGTATTTTTTTCTATAAATGAAAAACAACCCACAGCAGTATTTTAAAGCAGCCTAATTACGCTGTAAAACAGAGGACTTGGCAACCCTGCGGCCCACGTCACATCTCTTAAAGGCGCAGGCGCACAAAGTTGACTCATGGCTGTTTCTTCAGGGCTTGACACAACACAGCGTCACATGAAGAAACAGGGAATAATGCTGAACAATGCATCAGTTTCAGTTCAGTTCAACAGCACTGTCAGTGTTATTATTGTCATATGACTTCCCTCTGCGGGACGTTAAATGCTGAACTGGTCGTCTTTTCCAAGCAATGACAACAACTGAACAATAACAGACACGAAAGACAGTTTTTTACCATGAAATTAAACATAACGGTGACTTTGTATCTCATAATTCAGACTTTTCCTTCACCATTCTGAGATATAGTTTTTTTTTACAACTATAATATTTTCTCGCCGTGAAATAAAAATATAACTGTGACTTTTAATCTCACAATTATGACTTTTCTTATAAGAAGTTAAAGTTTATTCTGACTTTAAAAAAAATTATTGTGAGATATAAACTGAGAATTGCAAGAAACAAATTATAGTGTGATTTTTACACGAACTTGAAAGCTTTTTAGGCATATTCATATTTATATTTGAATATATATTAGAGCTGGAAATGTAATGCGTTAATTAGATTAATTAAATCTAACGATAATAAATAATTAATTTATATAATAATAATACATTTTGGGAAAAATTATATAATAATAATAATTTTGGGGAAAATTATATAATAATAATACATTTTGTGAAAAATTATATATATATATATATAGACATTTCCCCCTAAATTTAAAGTGACTCATTGTGTGTTGTGTGAAATAATTAAAATGCAAACGAGTTGACTAATTCAAAAACTCCAAGATTAGGCCTATGTAATTATATATTTTTTTAATTGTTTATCACTTGCTACAAATACAAAAGGTATCATATTACTTCAGAAAACCTGGCATGAGTCATATGAACTACTTTTGCTAAATTTTTAGTGCGATTTTACATGAACCTGACAGCTTTTTAAACTTCTTCATATATACATATATTAATGTGTGTGTGTGTGTGTATATATATATATACAATTATTATTATAAAAAAAATATATACTTAAAGTGACTCATTGTGTGTTATGTGAAAGCATTAAAACGCAAACGAGTTGACTAATTCAAAGCATTTAATGAGAGATTGTAGTGTGTACTGTCCCTTTAAGAGTGTTGCCGTGTGCACCACACCCAGCTGTTGCAACTCCATGAGTCACGCTCGACTCTGACCACAAAACATCTCAGATTTATCCTAAACTCATCTGCTGTTATATAATGTCTGCTGAAACAGACCGAGGTTTGCCAGAGGAGCTCATTAATAAACCCGTTTGGACATGTGATGTTATGAGAGTTGTGGTCACCTGTTGGCTTCACATATGTGTGTTCATATCTAATGGAGAAGGAAGGATGATTCACATCACGTCACTCATTAAATATGGTCTGTGATTAAAATGATTTGAAGAGTTTTACATATATCTTATATATATATATATATAGCTTTGAAATCCAGGTATCAGCTCAGTTTACTCATAAATGATCTTATAGGTTTATGACTCTATTATATGAAGTAATGCATGTAACGAAACTCTGTACCAAGACCAGAATTGCTAAACAAAGATAAGGTTTCCGAAGCGTTTCAACTTGTGTTTTTCCACAGCCGGATGTGTTACGACATGTTGACTGTACTTGGTAAACTGGGATCTTCCCTGACTGTGACAGTCAGATGATTCTGTATAAGAGTGATATAAGAGATATAAATAGACATGTGTGTCAGGAGGAGAGCACAGTGATGCTGTTTCTGAAGGTGTGTATCTTTATCAGACACCGTTGACCTGATCGATGAGTAACTGACTGCATCTGGCTCTGAGAAACCCGAGGATTTCACTCAGAAATATAGAGTTAAATGAAACTGACTGCAGTTACTTTTATTTTATTACTTAATGTTCATTAAGTTATTAATAATTCATTATTCTCACTAATCCTTTTTTATTACATGGAAAATCTAATGAAAATGCATATAAATAGAACGCCAAAAAATAAATAAAAATTCATGGTATTGATAGCAAAAATGGACTTTGGCGTGCATATGATACGAAATTTGTTGACGTGCATATAATACACAGATTTTGCATGCATTTAATACAAAATGTGTTAGCGTACATATAATACGCATCTACCCCACAACCCTAACCCTTATTTAAAGCTCATTTGTGCACATCAATACAATGAGTTTCAGTTTTTATTTGGTGTACTATGTATATGCACTTTTATTTATTATTTTTTATTTATTATTTAAAAAATTATAATATTTTATGAATGATTTGCTATTCAATTTACAACCCCCCTGCAAACCCCAGTTTGAGAAACCCTGTCGTAATGTAATATTTAATGCAAAAGTGTTTTTTTCCCAGTCGTCTCAATGGAGAAATTAATCAAATGTAATGTCGTTTACTCAACCTTCCGTCCAAAAAACCGAGGGGTCCAGCGGGGCTGAATACATTGACAGAATTTAAACAGAGATACATTTGTTTCCAACATCTCTGATGTTCCGTTTCAGTATGTTTGGACCCACAGATGAATACCTTCACACACTTTGAAAGCACATTTAGAATGAGCTCTCTGCTCATCATATGATGATGATGCGGCTGGTGTGTTTGACTATCTGTGCTCGAGCAGTGTTGGGGAACGTTACTTTTAAAAGCATTGTAATATTGAGTTACTCCCTAAAAAAGTATAACTAAATACGTTACTTAGTTACACACACACACACACACACACACACACACACACACACACACACACACACACACACACACACACACACACACAAACTCACACACACACACACACACAAACTCACACACTCACAGACAATGAGCAATTACAGTTTCAGCTGCTTACACACACAATCTTTCCTTGTGACACAGTTTCTGAAAGCGGTTACTCAAACACCAGAAACACACCAAATCTGCCAAACCATACACTAATTCTCAGACTTTATAATTTCATAACACACTTTTTGCAAAACACAGCGTACAGTTATCTATGTAACACACACAAATCTAACAGGAATTAAGGTAATTGCAAATGTTTGCTTTTGAGATGTGTTTGTGATGTTTTGAATGCAGTGCTTCGTTTTGTAAGAAATGTGAGGCATTTTGTATATTGTGTGCAATTCTTGGATTCGTGTGTAAAGTTTTAACATGTGTGCAAGTGGTTAGAAAACACAGTGAGAGGGATGTAATACTGTATTTGTCAGAGTGTTTGCATGGAGCAGTGGATCCATCTAGTGGTGAAGCACAGCTTCAGATGTAGTGAGTGTTGGTGTTGTATAATAAGTGATTATACTGAGTGACAGCAATTGTTTATGCACACTTAACAGCTGATGAGCTCAGAGATGAGTCCTGTCAAAAATCATTATGTCAAAAGAAGAAAAATAGCATATAAATTATTATAAAAAAAACACTTGTCATGTGGTGGTGTCACTAGTTCCCCACTAGGAGGCGACACTAGTGTGTGAGATAGTGTGTTTGCGAAAGTGACATACAGCCAAGTATGGTGACCCAACTCGGAATTCGTGCTCTGCATTTACCCATCCAAGTGCACACACACACACACACACCGTGAACACACACACACGGGGAGCAGTGGGCAGCCATTTATGCTGCAGCGCCCGGGGAGCAGTTAGGGGTTCGGTGCCTTGCTCAAGGGCACCTCGCCATGGTATTGAGGGTGGAGAGAGCCCTGTACATTCATTTAATCTACAATTCCTGCCGGACCGAGATTCGAACTTGCAACCTTTCGATTACAAGTCTGACTATCTACCATTAGGCCACGACTTCCACATACGTGTGTGTGTGTGTGTGTGTGTGTGTGTGTGTGTGAGAGAGAGAGTGTGTGTGAGTGTGTGTGTGTGTGTGTGTGTCTGTGTGAGAGAGAGTGTGTGTGTGTGTGTGTGAGAGAGAGAGAGTGTGTGTGAGTGTGTGTGTGTGTGTGTGTGTGTGTGTGTGTCTGTGTGAGAGAGAGTGTGTGTGTGTGTGTGTGTGAGAGAGAGAGAGTCTGTGTGAGTGTGTGTGTCTGTGTGTGTGTGTGCGTGTGTGTGTGAGAGAGAGAGGAAAGAAGAGAGAGTGTGTGTGTGTGCTGTGTGTGTGTGAGTGTGTTGTTGTGTGTGTGTGTGGTGCGTGTGTGAAGAGAGAGGTAGAGAGAGAGAGAGAGAGAGAGAAGAGACGAGAGAGTAGGTGTGTGTGAGAGGAGAGAGAGAGAGAGAGTGTGTTGTGTTATTGTGTGTGTGTTGAGTATGTGGTGTGTGTGTGTGTGTGTGTGTGTGTGTGTGTGTGTGTGTGTATGTGTGTGTGTGAGTGTGTGTGTGTTTGCGTGTGTGTGAGTATGTGTGTGGCCGCACGCTTTTTTGTGACAAATGAGGACAATAATTTGCATAATGACACAGGTATGACAGGTATTACAAGGAGAAGGTGACTTTTCATGGTATTTCCCCAAGTCCCCACCTGCATATAAAGTGCATAGAAATCATACAGAGTGAGTTTTTTTGGAGGGAAAGTAGAAATGCACCGTCTCCTGTGAGGGCTAAGTTTAGGTGTAGGGTAGGTGTAGGGCAATAGCACATACAGCTTGTACAGTATAAAAACCATTACGCCTATGGAGAGTCCCCGTAAACCATAAAAACCAACATGTGTGTGTGTGTGTGTGTGTGTGTTGTGTGTGTGTGTGTGTGTGTGCTTGTGCGTTTGTGAGTGTGTGCATTTGTGTGTGTGTGTGTGTGTGTGTGTGTGTGTGTGTGTGTGTCTGTGTGTGTGTACGTGTGAGTTCGTGTGCGTGCGCGCGC
>CM049824.1:35292095-35294595 GCA_027422435.1 Schizopygopsis pylzovi | reverse complement strand
AGGTCATCTTCATTGTTGGGTCTGGTGTCTCTCATCTAGATTCTCGATGGGCTTCAGGTCATCTGCATTGTTGGGTCTGGTGTCTCTCATCTAGATTCTCTATGGGCTTCAGGTCATCTGCATTGTTGGGTCTGGTGTCTCTCATCTAGATTCTCTGGGCTTCAGGTCATCTGCATTGTTGGGTCTGGTGTCTCTCATCTAGATTCTCTATGGGCTTCAGGTCATCTGCATTGTTGGGTCTGGTGTCTCTCATCTAGATTCTCTATGGGCTTCAGGTCATCTGCATTGTTGGGTCTGGTGTCTCTCATCTAGATTCTCTGGGCTTCAGGTCATCTGCATTGTTGGGTCTGGTGTCTCTCATCTAGATTCTCTATGGCCTTCAGGTCATCTGCATTGTTGGGTCTGGTGTCTCTGATCTAGATTCTCTATGGGCTTCAGGTCATCTGTATTGTTGGGTCTGGTGTCTCTCATCTAGATTCTCTATGGGCTTCAGGTCATCTGTATTGTTGGGTCTGGTGTCTCTCATCTAGATTCTCTATGGCCTTCAGGTCATCTTCATTGTTGGGTCTGGTGTCTCTCATCTAGATTCTCTATGGGCTTCAGGTCATCTGCATTGTTGGGTCTGGTGTCTCTCATCTAGATTCTCTATGGGCTTCAGGTCATCTGCATTGTTGGGTCTGGTGTCTCTCATCTAGATTCTCTATGGCCTTCAGGTCATCTGCATTGTTGGGTCTGGTGTCTCTCATCTAGATTCTCTATGGGCTTCAGGTCATCTTCATTGTTGGGTCTGGTGTCTCTCATCTAGATTCTCTATGGGCTTCAGGTCATCTGCATTGTTGGGTCTGGTGTCTCTCATCTAGATTCTCTATGGGCTTCAGGTCAGGCGAGTTTGCTGGTCAATCAAGCACAGTAATATCTTGGTCACTGTGGGCAGGTGCCAAATCCTGCTGGAAAATGAAATCAGCATCTCATAAAGCTTGTCAGCAGAAGGAAGCATGAAGTGCTCTACAATCTCCTGGTAGATGTCTGCGTTGACTGAGGACTTCAGAAAACACAGTGGACCAACACCAGCAGACATCATCATCATCACAGACTGTGGAAACTTCACACTGGACTTCAAGAAAAATGAATTCTGTGTCTCTCCTCTCTTCCTCCAGACTCTGGGACCTTGATTTCCAAATTAAATGCAAAATTTACTTTAATCTGAAAAGAGGACTTTGGACCACTGAGCAACAGTCCAGTTGTTTTTCTCTTTAGCCCAGGTAAGATGCTTCTGACGATGTTTCTGTTTCAGAAGTGGCTGGTAGCTCTTTTCCTGAAGATGTCTGAGCGTGGTGACTCTTGATGCACTGACTCCAGCTTCAGTTCACTCCTTGTGAAGCTCTCCCAAGTGTTTGAATCGGCTTTGCTTGACAGTATTCTCAAGCTTGCGGTCATCCCTTTTGCTTTTTCCTAAACAATTTCTTTCTTCATATTTCCATGATTTCAATTTTTATGATTTTCAGTTTTATATTTGTTTAGAACATTTAAAATTTGAGCAAATAAACTTTAATTGGCCATATAAGGCCTGCTGTTGAAATTAAGTCAAAATAGTGA
This sequence comes from Schizopygopsis pylzovi, assembly GCA_027422435.1. Lineage (NCBI taxonomy): Eukaryota > Metazoa > Chordata > Actinopteri > Cypriniformes > Cyprinidae > Schizopygopsis > Schizopygopsis pylzovi. The sequence goes on along the minus strand of CM049824.1, from coordinate 35,292,999 downwards.
AACTTTCTGTTACAGTTTGATCATAATTGATAAACGCACGACGATATAATCGTAATCTTTGAAATATCAAAACAGTGCTTAATGATAAAGCTTGGTTGTGTTATTGAGAAAGCATATTGCTGACGCTTCTTCCAGATGTGAAATGTTCCCTAAATTACAGAATGACTTGTAAACACAATGGAAAGTTTCCTCGGTTAGAGAAACATGAAGGAGTGTAAGCAGCAGACGAGGGATCACGAGCTAATTTAAGCAGGTGTTGGATTACACAGTGGCATGATCTCTCCAACATAAAGTCATCAAGTCTAATTTAAGACAGCTATTCAGTTCAGCCGTATCGACTTACTCTGCTGACTCTCTCCACAGATTCACCGGCCATCATGCATTTACAGTCAGAGAACACACTGATTTGCTTTCATGAGCATTTGCATCTCTAATGTACTCCGGCACCCATGCAACTCTGATTACAGACCATCACTTTTGTGTTTCCATTGAATCGGGATCAATGCATTACTGTTCATAAATAATCAGGTGCTGAAACACAAGCATGCTTTCCTAAGAAGAATCTGACTTGCTTTACCTGTTTGCACTTGTTGAATCGTGTGTGAATCTTGTAAATGTCACATCAGTGCATTGCTATGCATGCTTACGTGGCATAATATTACGTGGCATAATAAGATACAGAATATCTCAGCCTCCAGTCTATTATGCCCACACGACTGCCAAGCTTCATGTGTGTTTTCTCCTTTTTTATATTATGAATTGCAACAGTTTTGACAGGCAGAATTTGCCCTGATTGAATAAAGCTCATGAAGACTATGATAAGACTATGAAGTTGCATATTGAGCAGACCGGGGCAAGTTGTCACAACCGAGACTTTACAATACATGCCTATATATATTAACAA
>CM049824.1:35262095-35287095 GCA_027422435.1 Schizopygopsis pylzovi | reverse complement strand
TCACAAACACACACTATCTCACACACACACACACACACACACACACACACACACACACACACACACACACACACACACACACACACACACACACACACACACACACTCTCTCTCGCACACACTCTCACACACACACACTCTCACACGCACACACACAGACACTCTCTCTCTCTCTCTCACACACACACACACACACAGACACTCTCTCTCTCTCACACACACACTTTACCCCGTGTAACCTCAATCAGCGTCTGTCATTTATCTGTCTGCATGGCCGGGCATTGCCGTCCTCCTTCCGTAATCCTCTCCTCAGATTGGCTTCTCACATCTCTGTCTGGGCTTTTATGAGCCGCTCATCTCTGCTTCCATCAGGTAGCAGATCCACTTCAAACGCTGCAGTGAAGCAGGGCTAAAGGTCACGGCTGGCGACTCTGACCGCAGAGCTGATGTCTCTGATCTCTCTCAGGCTAAATAAAAGCTTCAGTTATTATCTCACAGTATGAGGCAGAATATCACAAACATGACCTTGGAAAAACAACTAAGAAAGTCATATATAATTGAAGAATACACTGGAAAATATCCTATTTATAACCAGTGGCGATGTTCCAAATTGGAATGCTGTATTTTAGCCTGACTACGTCAGACTTCGTACTTCCGCTCAATTTCAGTTGGCTTCTGTACTCAGTCTGATAGAGCAAACCAGCTCCCAGATTATCTCCGGCTCCACACCAGCCGTCCAACCAACGAACAGAGGGGGGGCTGAGAGCCGTGACGTAGACGCTAAGCGCCGAATTTAAGATTGTAGTTTAGGTTAGGGAAATCTAAAACGACACACGGGATGCTATTCGCTCTGTTGTGGAGAATATTCTGAAGCCCGAACAAGAAGAGTGTTTGGTTCACATTTTGAATGGAGGTGATTTTGTGGCCCTACTCCCGACAGGTTTTGGGAAAAGTTTAATTTATCAACCGTTACCGATCGTCAGCGAGAAACTGGGGAGGCCAAAGTCTGGCAAGGCGGTGATTGTGTCCCCTTTGGTTGCCCACATGGACGATCGGGTTAAGGAGGTGTGCCGTGTGCTGCACAGCTTGGCGTGCACTATGATCCAGAAGCCATGGAGGGGAATTTCAGCCTTATTTTTGGTATCCCCGAATCCTGGATTCTCAATCCAAAATGGCGAGCTATGTTGGCATCAACCCTATACCATGACAACCTGGTTGCCATTGTCGTTGACGAGGCACATGTCGCATACAAATGGTGAGTTTAGTTATTAACTTCAACGAGTTAATTTATGTTCAGCTCAGCTCAGTTCAAGGCAGCTGAGCCGTTGCATAACATACGTCATAACCAAACATTATGTGATTGGCTTACCAGTACACCAATGATTTTAAACTTCAGACAAGCCCCCATGAGAAAGTAAACACTTTTCAATTATGCCCTTCCAGACTCTGTCTACGAAGCAAAGCCAGGTAGCTTTGGTATCAGGCTAGCTGTATTTTGGTATTCCACTATATTTGGGTACAATATTTTAAAGATAGTAAATAATATACAGTATATATTTTTTTAATTAATGCATGTGAGTGGGGACAGTTGCATTGTAGGTGAAAATATTATGTACATTTGAATTGTGTAAAAATGTCAAAATGTAAAAATTTTGGTAGTCCGATATAATAATGAGCCAATAAATAAATAAATTGAATAAACAAAATACAAAATTGTCACACTGGAAAAAAAAATATATATACAAATATATATACAAAAAAAAAAAAATATATATATATATATATATATTTTTTTTTTTTATGGAACGAGGCTCATGTTGAACTTTATTCTTAGAGTGCTGTGCATTGAATAAAAACTGTTTCTATTTCTTTTTTTTTTTTTTTAAGTTACTGCACGCAATCCACATCATCTGCAATAAATCCATGCAAGTGTCAATTTAAGAAGCAAAAAGGTGTCCAACTTGATCGCTCCATTTTCAACTTTTTGGAAAAAATGGCTCAATATTAAACTAATCCAAAATTTTCAAATCTTCCGGCAAATGGCAAATCTTGCTTCTCCAGCTGCAGCCGATGTCAAACACACCAGTTATTTGAAAGGTTTTTATATTTTAGCCAATAGGCCTATAGTGCGTTATGTTACGTTACATTATGTTAAATGCATTGCATTGTGGGATACACTATTGCACGCCCTATGCTTTTTCCTGCACATTTGATGTAGCAAAATGATGCAGGTCATCCAAGTATTCATGCATACATTGCATGCATTATTCAATATACATACACTATACTGCAGAAACAGTGAGAGACATATGCAATTCAGAACAACATGTCCAACATCTTCCCAGTCTTGTCTGCCAATAAAACCAAATGAAGTACAGCATCTGTGTGAATATCTGCCATAACACAGCTCTGACTGAACTTATTGTTGCTCTCACTCAAGTAAGTGTCCTCAAAGGAGCTGCGGGTTGGGTTCTTCTTGTGAAGCACAGCTGTTTCTTATAAATCTGTGATTGCATTCTAATGGTTAAGATTAGTAAGAAAAATGCTGAATGTCTAGCTAAATCTGGGAAGTTGCTAAACTGAGCCGACTCTCAGTTTACGGTCTCCTTGCTTCTTGTAAGTCTACATTGTTGCACAACCAGTAACTTCACAACAGCAGCCGTGATTAGAAACTAGAAATCACATGCAAAATCCACAGTCTGACACAGTATGTATGTGATTTGATTTGTTATATAACAGCTATACTCACAACCAGTTGCTTGTGTTCAAATTTAGCATGCATCTAGGCGATAAACACCGTCAAGTTTAATACAGTAAAGTATTATTATAGGTAAAAGTATGCCAGCTCGCTAATGACTCACTTTTATGAAAATACTGTTGTCTTGTAAGAAAGGACGAGATAATGTTTAGAAGACCAGTTCAATATAACTCAACACATGCTGGCTCAATGGCAAATACAGTCCCTTCATTAGAAGTCTATCATCAGAAAGTGTTCAGAAAGAGAAGAACAAGGACTAGATTGACATTCGATGAAGGTGCATATACTGTCGCTTTTCTAGATCAACTAAAACGGGGCCAACAAAAATCAATTGTATTCTATTTAGCTCGGTTTTGGGTCAAACCCAAACACAACACATTGTCAACCTGTCCACACAAATAACATCAAAGCAAAACATCTAAGCCTTGTTTCTCCCTTCTAGTGTACATAAACAGATAGATGAAGCCAAGAGGTCTTGAAGAATAAACACGGCACTTCCGTTCGGTGCAGAAAACATCTGAAATGACTTCATTCTCAGACAGCGGTGCTTTCGCTCTGTTAATATTGCTCAGAATTATACAAGTAATTAATATAATCAACTATCAGAATCAATAATTCTGAATTATAAAATTATAATAGTTTGTTTGAAAAAATTAAAAAGTTAACAGGCTAGCTAACTAGACATTTGTATTCAACCAAACATTTGTATTCAACCAACTAGTTAAAATACATTTGATGGAAAAACAAAGGATTTGATGTTCAGAAGAGAATAACTACAGTACTTTAGTAAGTTTTACCCCACTGACTATGTTTGAGAAAATTCTGAAAATATAATTATATTTGTATTAAATAATGTACTCTCAATCTACAAGCCCAGCTGTTCTCATATCATATATAGTTGTGATGTCCCTGTGGCTCAGAGGTAGAGCATTGCGTTAGCAGTGCAAAAGGTTGTGGGTTCAATTCCCAGGAAACACACATACTGATAAACTAATGTATAGCCTGAAATGCACCGAAATTCTCTTTGCGTCTGCTAAATGTAAAATGTTAATGTTCTACAAAACAACAAGCTTTAAAACACTTGTATTCTTGTGGCTGAAAATGAGATAATCTACTGTAGAACTGGTGTAAGCTTCATGACTTTATCTTGTGGTTATTTTAGGAAAAATGGTAGAGGGGCGTTTCCCCCCCCCCCCCACTCTACCCTACGGTTTTGTTTTTAAGTGTGAACAACACTGTGTGAACACAGAGAACAGCACTGACTTTATAATCACACACCTCTCCAAAGTGTTTCATTTTCCCTTTTTTCCCCAGCGAGCCCTGAGCTGACGAATCCTCAGTTCAAACAGGACTAAATCATCTGAATAGTCATCTTGCTTTTTGCAGCACAATGCATAGCCTACTATTGATCTAGAGAGTTGCTAGAAATAGGATTATAAATGTTCAGACTGACTGATAGATGAGAACTTGTCTTCTAATAAAGCTGATGACTGGATAACGGCGTAATGTGTCTGAGAAATGCTTTTTCAGTTTTCTTCTCTGAATGCTAAGTAACCCAATTATTTTCAATACTTTATTAGTCTGTGGCTGAAAGCAGCAGCAGCACAATGTTAATAGGAGAAGACATTAAATTTGCCGCATCTTGAATGCATTAATAAAATGTAAGTCACTTTGGTTAAAAGCACCTGGTAAATGCACAAGATGTTGGAAATCAGGGTTGATTTGATGTAAAACAGCATAAAAAGCATGCGGGACAGTTCACTCAAGAATGAAAATCCGGCCATTGTTTACTTGTTCCAAACCTGTGTGAGTTTTTCTCTTCTGTTGAGCACAATAGAATATATTTTGAAGAATGTGTGTAACCAGACATTTGACAGTAGTCATTAAAAGCAGTGTTGGTGATCTGGTTCAAAAACATGTTTTGTTATGCAGGTTTAAAATCTTTCATATTCTGATAGCAATCACTTAGTTAAGCACTCTTAATGTATTTATATTGTCTGTGGAAGGCATAGGACCCTAAAATGTTTGTCCAATCAGCAGACCCGGATTAAGAATTCAGAGGCCCCTGGGCACAATGTCTTGCAAAGGGTTAGGGTTAGGGTTAGGGTTAGATGTCCCTTAAAACCAAGCATTTTCACGAGCTTACTTGAAACCAAGGGGTACCCAGAACACACTTCGGCCAGATCATCCAGAGAGTCCCATAAATGTAAGTATTTTCGGCTTAAATAATTTATTTAAAAATTACGATAGTCTTGTTTAGTGCTCTACACAGTCCTGTACATATATATTTGCAACCATGTTCTTAATTGAAACGTTTTTAAAAATCGCTATTTTTCCACGCTGTTACATTACATTTTGAAAATATAACATTTTCATGGAGTCCAAAGTTTAGACTACATCAGAACGGCTTTGTGAATGATTTACACAAAAGCTTGTTCTGTTCATGTTTCATGAATGAGGCCCATAGAGTGAAAGTGATTGTACACAACTCAGCAAAATGCGTATTCGAACCAACGTCGATCACATCAAAAGATTCTGTCAGCCAGACGCTCTACTGCCTGCACCACTGAAACCATTCATTCAAACCCGTTTTTTTTATTCTTGAGAGTCAACCAGGCATTGGTGGGCAGAGTTACTGTAAACAGCATTTGCCAATAAGCGTGCTATTTGCACTTAACATAGAGACACTCCTACATTTTTTTCTTTCCCAATCAGATTCCTCGGTCTGAGACTTTCCTACCTGACTATCAATGAATGCATTTACATACCTCTGCCCACCCTGTTCACGCAGACATTATCGTTATAGACAATATAGATATGAGACATGAGCTAATCTCTCCCAATGTCGCTGGTTATCCTCTGCTCTGGTCATGTGTTTGGAGGAGGCATGGCTTCGGAGAGTAATTTGCAGAGAGGGTGGGATCTTATGCTTTCAAAGCTAGTTTTATATTGCTAGCCTCTCCAAAATTGGAAGTCAATTGCTCAGACTTACTATGGAAGTCAATGGCTATCATCAACTGTCTGGTTACCAACATTCTTCAAAATATCTTCAGAATTTTCAATTTTGAGTGAACTCTCACTTTAAAACATCAAACCACTTGATGGTTCGTTTACATGGGACACCCTTATGGAAAATACTACAGTAGCTATACAGGTCCAGTGTTGGGGAGTAACTAGTTACATGTAACAGAGTTACGTAATTTAATTATAAATGTAATTTTAATCCATTACAGTTACTGAAAAAACTGTAATAATTAAATTAGTTACCCATAAAAATGTTAATGATCACCAAGGGGGTTACATTTGAATGTTTTCAGACACACAAACACATACACACACAGATTTAATTGATTTATTTACCAAATTGAAATATATTCAACCTCTAATCAATCTCAAAGTAAAAAGATGTGCTAAAGTCTGATTTTGTGGTGGCTGTGATAAAATATTATATCATTATTATCTTAATTCAAGTGATGAAGGATTCTGAAAGTCTGACAGTAATCCAGGTTGAGTATTGTAAGGTTAACCCAAATTTTGAACCACATTCAAAATGATTAATAGTTGAAACATTCACTATAAATTTAGAAAAGTAATTAAATGTAATCAGTTACATTACTTTAGTAAAGTAATTCAAATAGTTACTCTACTTGTACAATTCCATTTTAATTAAGGTAGCATGTAATCTGTAACCAGATACATTTACAAAGTAACCTTCCCAACACTGTCCATGTATAACCAGACACATTTACACAGTGTCAGATTGTAATACACAATTTGTTTCCACAATTAAATAATTTGCAAATAGTAAATGACCGAAGCAAAAAAGAAATGATTCAGTTATTATTAGGAAAAAAAATATTTGTATTAGTTTTTTGTGTTTTTGTCTACTCACCATTAGATTAAGAAAATATGAATTTCCTTTTCATATTGATATAACCAGGCTTGTCAATACAGTAAAATGATCATTATTATTATCATAATTTTCAGCAAGTCTTCAGAAAGCATAAGAAAAACTGAAACCAAACTAGTCATGTTAAAATACAAATTAGTTCAAATACTATTGTGTTTTCTCCACTTATTCCAGCACTCTTACTCTGTCTATAGCTGGAGTTAAAATTGACTTAGAGTTGACTTTGACTAAAACAAGTGTTCAGTAATGCATTACAAATAACACAAGTCACATAACCAGATACATTTTTTAAGCAACTAGTAAAGTAACGCATTACTTTTTAATTTAAAAGGAAATATCTTAGTTTAAGTGACAGCTCTGGTGTTGCCATGGTGACATAATATCAGGAGTAAGTGCAGAGCGTTGTGTATGGACACGATCTTACTGTAGTTCTAGACTAAATATCAACATGATCTTACTGTAGTTCTAGACTAAATATCAACATGATCTTACTGTATTTCTAGACTAAATATCAACATGATCTTACTGTAGTTCTAGACTAAATATCAACATGATCTTACTGTAGTTCTAGACTAAATATCAACATGATCTTACTGTAGTTCTAGACTAAATATCAACATGATCTTACTGTAGTTCTAGACTAAATATCAACATGATCTTACTGTATTTCTAGACTAAATATCAACACAATCTTACTGTAGTTCTAGACTAAATATCAACATGATCTTACTGTAGTTCTATATGATATATCGACACAATCTTACTGTATTTCTAGAATAAATATCAACATGATCTTACTGTAGTTCTAGACTAAATATCAACATGATCTTACTGTAGTTCTGTACTAAATATCAACACGATATTACTGTAGTTCTAGACTAAATAATAACACGATCTTACTGTAGTTCTAGACTAAATATCAACATGATCTGACACATGTTCTAGACTAAATATCAACATGATGTTACTGTGGTTCTAGACTAAATAATATTACCATTGTTCTAGACTAAATATCAACACAATCTTGCTGTAACTCTAGACAAAATATCAACATGATCTTACTGTAGATCTAGACTAAATATTGACATGATATTACTGTAATTCTAGACTAAATGTCAACATGATCTTACTGTAGCTCTAGACTAAATATCAACACAATCTTACTGTAACTCTAGACAAAATATCAACATGATCTTACTGTGGTTATAGACTAAATAATCTTACCTTTATTCTAGACTGAATATCAACACGATCTTACTGTAGTTCTAGACTAAATATCTACATGATCTTACTGTAGTTCTAGAATAAATATCAACACAATCTTTCTGTAGCTCTAAGAATAAATTTCAACACGATCTTACTGTAGTTCTAGACTAAATATCAACATGATCCTTTTGTAGTTCTAGACTAAACATCAACACAATCTTGCTGTAGTTCTATAATAAATATCAACATTATCTTACTGTAATTCTAGACTAAATATCAACATGATCTTACTGTGGTTATAGACTAAATAATATTACCGTTGTTATAGACTAAATATCAAAACAATCTTACTGTAGCTCTAGACAAAATATCAAGATGATCTTACTGTAGATCTAGACTAAATATTGACATTATATTACTGTAATTCTAGACTAAATATCAACATAATCCTATTGTAGTTCTAGACTAAACATCAACACAATCTTACTGTAGTTCTATAATAAATATCAACATTATCTTACTGTAGTTCTATACTAAATATCACCACGATCTTATTGTAGTTCTATACTAAATATCAACATGATCCTACTGTAGTTCTAGAGTAAATATCAACATGACCTTACTGTAGTTCTATACTAAATATCGACACGATCTTACTGTATTTCTAGACTAAATATCAACACGATTTTACTGTAGTTCTAGACTAAATATCTACATGATCTTACTGTAGTTCTAGACTAAATATAAACACGATCTTACTGTAGCTATTGACTAAATATCAACATGAGCTTATTGTGTTTATAGACTAAATATCAACACGATCTTACTGTAGTTCTAGACTAAATATAACACAATCTTACTGTAGTTCTAGACTGAATAGCAACACGATCTTACTGTTGTTCTAGACTAAATATCAACATGATCTTACTGTAGTTCTAGACTAAATATCAACATGATCTTACTGTAGTTCTAGACTAAATATCAACACAATCTTACTGTGGTTCTACACTAAATATCAACATGACCTTACTGTAGTTCTAGACTAAACATCAACATGCTCTTATTGAAGTTCTAGACTAAACATCAACACAATCTTACTGTAGTTCTATAATAAATATCAACATTATCTTACTGTAGTTCTAGACTAAATATCAACACGATCTTACTGTGGTTATAGACTAAATAATATTACCGTTGTTCTAGACTAAATATCAACACAATCTTACTGTAGCTCTAGACAAAATATCAACATGATCTTACTGTAGATCTAGACTAAATATTGACATCATATTACTGTAATTCTAGACTAAATATAAACACGATCTTACTGTAGCTATTGACTAAATATCAACATGAGCTTATTGTGTTTATAGACTAAATATCAACACGATCTTACTGTAGTTCTAGACTAAATATAACACAATCTTACTGTTGTTCTAGACTAAATATCAACATGATCTTACTGTAGTTCTAGACTGAATAGCAACACGATCTTACTGTTGTTCTAGACTAAATATCAACATGATCTTACTGTAGTTCTAGACTAAATATCAACACAATCTTACTGTGGTTCTACACTAAATATCAACATGACCTTACTGTAGTTCTAGACTAAACATCAACATGCTCTTATTGAAGTTCTAGACTAAACATCAACACAATCTTACTGTAGTTCTATAATAAATATCAACATTATCTTACTGTAGTTCTAGACTAAATATCAACACAATCTTACTGTAGCTCTAGACTAAATATCAACATGATCTTACTGTAGTTCTAGACTAAATATCAACACGATCTTACTGTAGCTCTAGACTAAATATCAACATGATCTTACTGTAGTTCTAGACTGAATATCAACACGATCTTACTGTTGTTCTTGACTAAATATCAACATGATCTTACTGTAGTTCTAGACTAAACATCAACATGCTCTTACAGTAGTTCTAGACTAAATATCAACATGATCTTACTGTAGTTCTAGACTAAATATCAACATGATCTTACCGTAGTTCTAGACTAAATATCGACATGATCTTACTGTAGTTCTAGACTAAATATCAACACGATCTTACTGTAGTTCTAGACTAAATATCAACATGATCTTACTGTAGTTCTAGACTAAATATCAACACAATCTTACTGTAGTTCTAGACTAAATATCAACATTATCTTACTGTAGTCCTTGACTAAATATCAACACAATCTTACTATAGTTCTAGATTAAATATCAACATGATTTTACTGTAGTTCTTAGGGATGGGTATCATGTTAAGGTTTTAACGGTATTACTACTCTTACCGATACTGACTAATATCGATTCGGTACTCTTAACGGTATTCTTATCGGTACATTCTTTGTTTTATGTATATATATACATATATTATGACAAATTAAGAGCTGAATATAACATTGCTTTATATTCTGAAATGTAAAATAAATATTTAATGAAATTGAATATAAAGCATCAATTTGTAAATGCACATGATGTGCAGGCATTTTTAGTGTTTTATACATATTATAAGATTACTGTAAGAACATGAACAAAGAAATAAGTCAAACAAACTGAATATTATATTCTAATAAAACAAATATACAACTGAATAAGAAAATAACAATAAATTTAAATCTTAATTAATTAAAATAAATATTAAACTTTAAAAATTAAAATTATAAATGTAAATCTTTAAAATAAATAATTATATATAAAACTTAAAAATTAAAATTATAATTTTAAAACTAAACTTAATTTAAATTTATTAAATATAAAACTTATAAAATTTTTTTATAAATATATAAATAATACATTAATAAGTTTTTTTAAATTATAATAGTGTTAAATTAAAACTTAAACTTTTATTAGAAAATTTAAAATTTAAATGTAAATCTTAAAATCAAAATAATTATAAAATTAAATGTTAAAATTTAAAATCTTAATATTAAATTTAAATTAAAATTAAATTAAAAATTTAAATTTAAAATTTAAAATTAATAATTAAATACTGTAGTTCTAGACTAAAAAAACTCTGTATTAAAAATTCAAATACTATGTTCTACTAATTACGTTTATGTTTTGACTAAATATATACGGTTAGATAAAATATCTACGTATTAACAAATATAAATATTACTTTCTAAAAATATATATACTTTCAGACAAATATCAAATCTTGTAGTCTACTAATATCAACAATCTTACTGTATCTAACAATATCACAGATCTTATGTATCTAATAAATATACAATTCTGTATCTAGATAAATTCAACATACTTACTGTGTTACTAATAAATCTATTTTCTAGATAAATAACAATTTACTGTAGTTCTAGTAATATCGTAGTTATATTACATCTCGTATCTATAATCAGATTAGTTTTATAATACATTTGTTTAGTAAATAATTATGATTAATATAACATTTTATTTTATAAAATAAATTATATAATAAAAGATCTTGTATCAATATTCACATTTAGTTAACTATATAGATCTTACTACAGAAAATCAAACAACTGATCAAAAACAATATCTACTGAAAAAAATACAGTTTTTTTAGACTAAATATTCGGTAGTAATACAAAATCTAGTATTAAATTAAATGATCTAAAATATAAATGTTAATATTTAAAATCAATTAATTAAACTTTTAAAACTTAAACTTAAAATTTAATAAATTTTATAAAAATTTTTAAATAAATTAAAAAATAAAATTTAAAAATAAATTTAATTTTTAAATTTAAATTAAAATTAATTAATAAAAATAATTAAATTTAAATAAAATTAAAATTTATTTAAATCAATTTTATTTTTTTTTTTTAATATAATATAATTATAAAAAATTAAAAATTTATTTTTTAAAATTAAAAAAAAAAATAAAAAAAAAAAAAAAATTTTTAAGAAATTTATAAAAAAATAAATAATTTTTATATTAAATTATCTACTTTTTATTAAATTTATTCTAAAATTAAACAGTGCTTTTTTCATGAAGGTCCACTAACATTAATGTTCTGGAAAGTAATAGCTACAAAATAAATCTAAAAGTATTAAAATGTAAATGATCACTGCATAGTTTTCACTGTATGTATTGATAGATTGATGCTTATTAAAGCTATAACGGTATACAGATTAAGAGCTGTGAGTGATTTTCTCTTTGATTAACACTGATGAAGCGCCAGTTTGTCACTTTAAGACAATATATTGACACACATCAGATTTTCTCCCAACTGTTCTCATCCACTTAAGACATAAACTGTGTTTAAGTGAATATTCTCCAAGCCGGCCATTTTGACATATTTTGTGTGTATCTTATCGACTATGGATGCGCCCGAAGCTCAAAGTGTTTTGGTGCGCTCCACGCACACACACACACACACACACTTCAGCCTGGGAACAGCGTCTCTCGTGCGGATTGTGCTCTCAACGTCTCTTTATCAAACATGTCCCGCAATTTAGCAACAGTAAAGACGGCATTTTACAACAATCACCGATTGAGCTGATTCTGACGCTATTTGGGTTTTAGGGAGGAACGAATGTGTGAAGGGAAGAAGAAACTCGGCTATAATGCTTAGAAGCCAACATCGAAATAAAAAAATACAATTAGCAGCCGCAGCCACAGGCCTAAAGCGTAAGCAGATGTTTGAATGTTTAGTTCTCTCTTCTATCATAATTAAACCGCTTTCATGTTGCACGCGCTGAAGCTCCTCTGCATGAGCGCGATCTCGCTTCTGAATTGCGAATAGCAAAAATGCATTATAGACAAATGTTTTAATATGAATCTATATAAAAACAGCAGGCGACTCTGCTGAGATAGAATTTGCAAGATAATGTGTAGCCTATATATAGCAATAATAAATGTATGTGTGTTTTCTTAATTTCTCCAGTACCGATAGCAGAACCGTTAACATCAGAGCTTATCGATACTCCGGACTTTCATAATTTAGCCCCGAGACTGATTAAATACCGGGTTTCGGTACCCATCCCTAGTAGTTCTAGACTAAATATCTACATGATCTTACTGTAGTTCTAGACTAAATATCAACACAATCTTACTGTAGTTCTAGACTAAATATCAACATTATCTTACTGTAGTCCTTGACTAAATATCAACACGATCTTACTGTAGCTCTAGACTAAATATCAACACAATCTTACTATAGTTCTAGACTAAATATCAACACGATCTTACTTTAGTTCTAGACTAAATATCAACATGATCTTACTGTAGTTCTAGATTAAATATCAAAACGATCTTACTGTAGCTCTAGACTAAATATCAACACAATCTTACTATAGTTCTAGACTAAATATCAACACGATCTTACTTTAGTTCTAGACTAAATATCAACATGATCTTACTGTAGTTCTAGATTAAATATCAACATGATTTTACTGTAGTTCTAGACTAAATATCAACATGATCTTACTGTAGTTCTAGACTAAATATCGACATGATCTTACTGTAGTTCTAGACTAAATATCAACATGATCTTACTGTAGTTCTAGACTAAATACCAACAAAATCTTACTGTAGTTCTAGATTAAATATCAACATGATTTTACTGTAGTTCTAGACTAAATATCAACATGATCTTACTGTAGTTCTAGACTAAATATCAACACGATCTTACTGTAGTTCTAGACTAAATATCAACATGATCTTACTGTAGTTCTAGACTAAATACCAACAAAATCTTACTGTAGTTCTAGACTAAATATCTACATGATCTTACTGTAGTCCTTGACTAAATATCAACACGATCTTACTGTGGTTATAGACTAAATAATATTACTGTTGTTCTAGACTAAATATCAACATGATCTTACTGTAGTTCTAGACTAAATATCAACATGATCTTACTGTAGTTCTAGATTAAATATCAACATGATCTTACTGTAGTTCTAGACTAAATATCTACATGATCTTACTGTAGTTCTAGACTAATTACCAACATTTATTTACTCATCTCACTTGCACAAAAATGCATTAAGTGTTGCTGAAAATCAATAAAAACAATCAAACACAAACTCAGAATAAAATACAATCCTGCAATAATTAAATATGTTAAATATAGTTTATGTAATCCTTTGTATTAACCAGAGTATTTTCTGCTGAACTTCAATGATCCATTTCAACCATAATAATAAGCAAAAATGACTTTAGACAAACATAACATTTGGGTTTCTTTTTTTCTGTTGAAGTGTTGGACTTTCTCTTCTCCTGTGTTCAACTGTACAGATGTGAATTTACTTTCCTTCAGCCTGAGGATGATTCATTTCACTTTTGGTTTGAATGGGCTTTTACATCTGCCAAAAATCATAAGCAGCACAAGTATCTTTGTAGCAATAGCCAAAAATACATTGTATTGTATTATCAAATTTTCTTTTTCTGCCACAAATCATTAGGTTCCACGAATATATTTGGAAAATGTCCTACTGTAAATATATCGAAACTTGCTAAGATCTTTATTTGGACAACTTTAAAGATGATTTTCTCAATATTTATATTTTGTGCACCCTCAGATTCCAGATTTTCAAATATTGTCCTATCATAACAAAGCATGCATCAATGGAAAGCTATTTATTCAGCTTTCAGGAGATGTATACATCTCAATTTCCAAAAATGTACCCTTATGACTAGCTTTGTGCTCCAGCGTCACATATATTAAAAACAAGCAAGCAAGCCCTGTCCAAATTTAAAAAGTAACACAAAAGTAACGTAATGCATTACTTCCCATGAAAGGTAAAGAAGTAACATAGTTACTTTTTTATGGAGTAACGCAATATTGTAATGCATTACTTTTAAAAGTAACTTTCCCCAACACTGCGAGTGTTCAGTGTACAGCACACAGTGGCTCAGAAAGCTGTGTGAGAGTGATTGCCCTGATCCTGCACTCCTCTGTAAAGCTTTGTTCCTTCCGTTTCGCTGCGTTTTATCGCTCCTCCTCTCTCATTCTCCACCTGTTTCCTCTGTGTGAAGTGTGAAGCTCTAAATGGTGTGACAGGAGATGGAGGAGGAGTGATTTTCGTGCCCCGGCAGGCCTGACGGAATCTGCATGGCATTGTAAGGCCTTTTTCTTCCTGCAAACAAAGTGAAAGTCCACAGCAGCAAACATAAGCATGCAGAAGCATGCTTGCTGACTGTCATATTAACACACACACACATACACACACACACACACACACACACACAAACACACACACACACACACACACACACACACACACACACACACACCTTTACAAAGAAATCCAATGATACGGGTGGCTCATTGTAGTTGGCTGGCACAAATGTTGATTATGCTTGACTAACGTAATTCACAAGAACATTTCATCACTCTTTCTAAGTAAACATCGCAAACAAATATAACACATGACTTAACCATCCATCAAAACAGAAACAGCAATGCCAAAATCCATACATATGTCCACATGAAGGCTTTTGAGATTTGAGATTTGCTGAATTAAGACCCTTGAATGCTCATAATAGAGATCTGTTCAGAGATCATGGAAAACCCCTAGCCACACAGCAGCTCGCATTCATATAGATTTGACCGCAATCAGACTCCAATTTCACATCTTTATTTGAGAAAATAAAGTTCCCGGGCCGCTTGCCATCATTAACCATTCTGCTTTTGTTTGCCTCACAAAGAGTGGCTAGGAGAAGTCTGGGAGGAAAAGAAAATGCAGCTTTATTTATTCCTCCCTCATTCCCGTCTTGTTCTTTCCTGTGAGAGGGACAAAGAGTCACGGCGCTCAGGGAAAAGAACGGGGTACTGTGTGCAATGTGACTCCGGCGCGGTGACTGATATCTACGGGCTTGAACTAGACGGGTGTGAAGAACCTAAACAGACAGGACAGTAGACAGAACAAAAGACAGAGTAATGCAGCGGAAAGCAGAATGAGAGGAACCTCTATGGAATTATACTGAAGGATATCAGTGCATTAAACCTCATCCAATACACGACTTCAATTACTTGAGGGATGTTGCAATTTAATGACCAATAAAGAGTTTTTATAACTAAATAATCCAGCTATAAGAATAAAAAGAAAGTGCTATGTTTGTATTTTTGAGTTTACAAAAACATTAGCATTATTATTGATAGTCATTATATTAATGCTATTTCTGTTACTTGTAAAAATCTAAAGTTTGGAGTAATTATTATAGTTGTTTTTACAGAAATCTCTGACACTGAAGACTGGAGTAATGATGCTGAAATTCAGCTTTGCATCACAGCAATAAATTACATTTGAACAGATATACATATAGAAACCGGCTATTTTAAATTGCAATAATATTTCAATTTTTTTTATTTTTATACTGTATTTTTGATCACATAAATGCAGCCATAGTGACTGAGTGACTTCTGTCAGAAACACTACAAATCTGAATTATTCCACACTTTTGACAAGTATTGCTATGTCTAGTTGTTAAACTATGTTTTCAAAAATATGATAATTAATAAAAAGGTGAAATACATACAGTACTTATTCTGCAACCCGCCAGTTTTTGGTAGACCTGATAATAAAGAGCCGTTAATGAACTTTTCAATTAGGTCTCTGTATTTGTTTAACTTTAAATACTACAGATCATTAAAGAGTAATACATGACAGTATTTATCGACAATTTAAAACATGGCTATAAGAGTCCGGGCTGATATTCTTATGAGTCACACATATTTACAGTAACAGTAGAATACACATCAATTCACAAACACATCTCGGATTCCTTAAACGTACAGGTAGATAATTAATTACAAGAACATATCTATAGTGCATCTTAACTATTCACTGAGAACATAACAGATCACAGAGACGCCGTTCGAGCGTCGTCAACTAAAACGCCAGTGCTTGTTATATTTTGATGATTAGTGAACGTTAATTCAGTAAAATCACATTCGATGAAAACGTTAAAAGCAACACAGGAGGACTAACACTGACCAGAGTACAGTACGATGATTTCCAATACTCTACACGACCAGTCAAGCGCTTACTAACAGTGAGATTTTTAATTTTTAATGAAGTTTCTTTGGCTCACCAAGCATGCATTTATTTGATCCAAAATACAGCAAAGGCAGTAATATTCTGAAATATTATTTACTATTTAAAACAGCTGTTTTCTTTTTGAATATGTATTAAATTATAATTTATCTCTGTATTTTAAGCATCATTACTCCAGTTTTCAGCATCACATGATCTTCAGAAATCATTATAATATGCTGCTCAAGAAACATTTCTGATTATTATTATTATTATCAATATTTAAAACAGTTGAGTACATTTGTTTCGAGATTCTTTGATGAATAGAAAGATCCAAAGATCAGAATTTATCTGAATAAAAACCTTATGTAACTTTATACACTAAATACACTGTATACACTTCAAAAGCTTGGAGTCGGTATAATTTGTTTTAGTTTGGGGAAACAATAGAATGCTTTAAATGTATCAAAATATATCAAACAATAGAATGCTTTAAATGTATCAAAAGTAATGATAAAGACATTTATAACATTACACAGATTTATATTTAAGATAAACACTGTTCTTCTGAACTTTCTATTCATCAAAAAATATATATATACTCAACATGTTTTCAACATCATCATCATAATAATAATAATAATGCTGTCAAATGATTAATCGCATCCAGAATACGTTTCTGTTTACATAATATATGTGTTTGTACTGTGTATATTTATTATGTACATATAAATGCACACACATGCTTGTATATATTTAGAAAATATTTACATGTATATATTTATATTAATATAAATTATATCATATATAAATATATTTAATATTTAAACATAACATATTTTTCTTAAACATTTACATGCATGTGTGTGTGTATTTATATATATATATATATATATATATATATATATATATATATTATATGTGTATAATGTATATGCACAGTATAAACACATATAATGTAAACAAAAACGTATTCTGGATGCGATTAATCAATTGACAGCATTATTATTATTATCATGATAAACATGTATATTATGTAAACAAAACTTTTATTTTGGATGCGATTAATCACAATTAATCATTTGACAGTGCTAAATATTAATAAATGTTTCATAATTACTTTTTGTTTGTGAAAATAATTATAGAAACGAATATTTGTATTTAGCAAGGATGGTTTAAATGGATCAAAAGTGATGATAAAGTCATTTATAACATTACAAAATATTTCTATTTCATATAAATGCTATTTTTCTGAACTTCATATTCATCAAAGAAACCTGAAAATAAAAATTATTCTCTGTTTTCAACATCATAATAATAATTTACATTTATGCATTTAGCAGACGCTTTTATCCAAAGCGACAGTACATTCAGGTTATACATTTTTGTCACTATAATAATAATAATAATAATAAAGTTTATTTTTATTTTTTTAAGCAGCAAATCAGAATATTAGAATGATTTCTGAAGAATCGTGTAACTAGAATAATGATGCAAAAATACAGCTTTGAAATTTCTGCATTTTTAAATATATTCAAATAGAAAGCAGTTATTTTAAATAGATATTTACAGCGTTTGCTGTACTTTTAATCAAATAAATGCAGGCTTATAATAGCATTAATAATCTCACTGTCCAGAAGCGTTTGACTGGGGGTGTATATCTATAAAGCATGGGTCTATATTATTACAAACAAAACTGCTTCACGATGCCATAAAATAACCTTTTTTTGTCTTAATGGTTCCATAAAGAACCTTTAACATCTTTCTGTTTCACAAAAGCTTCTTCGTGGCATTCTTCAGGTAATAAAGAGATAGTTCGTTGATTGAATGATTCTTTGTGGAACCATTTTTGGTTCTTCTATGGCATCGCTGTGAAGCAGCTTTATTTTTAAGAGTGTAAGAGAAGCTCAGACTCAATTGTCCCCGTTCTGAACGCACTCCGGCAGGCTGTTCAGCGCCGTGTCCTCGCTCTTGGACTGCAGGGGGCGATCTCCTTTCCTGGAGGACTTTTTGGTGGCTCTGGACAGCCTGCGTCTGAACGAGTCTCCGGCCAGAAAGTACAGGATCGGATCCACGCAGCTGTTCAGACTGGCCAGTCCTCGGGTCACCTGGTAGGTGGCATAAACACGATTGTTGAAGGCACACATTTCCGGGTTCTGGAAATACAGTCGCGCTCGCATGTTGAGGTTCTTCATAACGTGGAAGGGCAGGTAAGAGACGGCGAAGACGGTAAGCACGATGATAACCAAGTATATAGACTTCTTCCTAAGTGGTGTGTTGTCCATGTCGTTGCATATGAGGGCTTTGACGATGCCACCGTAGCAGCTGAAGATGATGATGAACGGGATGCAAAAACCAAACACCGTCATGCACATGCTGTAAATGAAGTATCCAGGCAGCTCGTCTTCAATCGTGGTGTCGTAGCACGTCGTTAGCCCCTTCTTAGGGCCGGTTCGTGAGTAGTAAAGTATGGGAGCGATACCAACTATGACTATGAACCAAACGAACGCGACGGTGCGAACAGCGTTTTTCTTTTTTAGCCTCCCGAGTGATTTGAGCGGATGCACGACGCCGGAGTATCTATGCACGCTGATGCATGTGAGGAAGAGGATGCTTCCGTAGAGATTGACGTGGAAGATGAACCTCTGGAGTCGGCATAAGACGTCTCCGAAAATCCAGTCCGTTTTGTTGAAGTAGTAGAAGATGAGGAACGGAAGCGAGAGCACGTAACAAAAATCCGCCAGCGCCAGGTTAAACATGTAGACGGAGATGCTGCTCCACGGCCGCATGTGGCACACGAACATCCAGATGGCCAAGCTGTTTCCGACGAAGCCCGTGATGAAGACGATCATGTAGACGATGGGGAGATAGTAGAACTGAAACCCGGTCTTGGTTAACAAACATCTCGCCGTGTAGTTGGAAAACTCGCTCGTGTTGTTAAAGAGCGACGTCAGGTTACTAAACTCCGCCGTCATGTTGTCAAGCAGATCTGCGATCTACGAGAAAACAATTAATCTACATTATTAACCTGTTCAGACACAAATATGCTCCAGAGACAAATGTTATTACCATAGACCAGCGGTTCTCAATTCCATCCCCCACGCTCTGCATATTTTGCATGTCTCTCTTAGTTAACACACCTGATTCAGATAATCAGCTCGTTAGAAGTGCGCTCCGTGCGTGTGTTCCAATTGACATGCTCCCTACACAGTGTCCATCGCTCCCTAGTCCCTGAGCAGGGGACATCCGTTGTAGTTTACTTCACTTCAAAACATTGATTCATGGATTTGCGTAACGTCTTCACACACGGACGAGTGTGACATCATATACCTCTGTAAATATATACAATATAAATTCACATCTCGCACACTTCAATGCACTACGTTCGCTTCGAACTGGAATCATAGCCGGAGTGATGTCCACTTCGCAGGGCACTTACCTTCGAATAGAACAAACGTCTGAAGCAATAAAAGAAACATATGAAATGTGCAGAGCGGGGGGTACGAGGACTGGAATTGAGAACCGCTGCCATAGATTATCATGCATTCCCACTTTTAAAGGGACAGTTCACCCCAAAATGAAAATCATATCATTGATTACTCACTCGTTCCAAACCCGTAAGACCTTCGTTCATCTCCAGAACACAAATTAAGATGTTTTTTGATGAAATCCTAGAGCTATCTGACCCTCCCGTAGACAGCAACACAACTGAAATGTGTCCAGGTCCCAAAACGTAGTAAATACATCGCTAAAACAGTCCATCAGTGGCTCAACTTTAGTTTTTTTGCTAATAACAATGTACTCAACCATTCTTCTCCCCCGAGTTACTTCATCGGCCATTTTAGAGAGTATCACAAAATCACCGTTCCCTCGAAGCTGTGCGCGCGAGAAATAATGTGCCGTGTGTAACCCCCCCGGGTCCGCACCAACTCACCGAGCGGGTCGCGAACCCGGGACTCCGGTGCGGGAGGCGGGCGCTCTACCAAGGAGGCTAAAGGCTACAGCCCCTAGCATCAGTCACTAGAGCGCCTCATTTTGAGGTCAGGGGAGTGAGGTTTTACACACAGCCCTTACTGGCATACATCCGTTACACTCACCCCCCTAAACCTCACTCCCGCCCTGCCGACTACGCCAATGTAACCCCCCCGGGTCCGCACCAACTCACCGAGCGGGTCGCGAACCCGGGACTCCGGTGCGGGAGGCGGGCGCTCTACCAAGGAGGCTAAAGGCTACAGCCTCTAGCGTCAGTCACTAGAGCGCCTCATTTTGAGGTCAGGGGAGTGAGGTTTTACACACAGCCCTTACTGGCATACATCCGTTACACTTGCACACACCAAAAAAATAGTTGGGAAGGCATTTGATTGAATTCTAGTAAAAAATCGAATGCTCGTGCAACCCGCTATAGATTTGATGTAGATATATGAATGAATGATGCATTTATATAGTTCTTTATTGTGTATTGTTGTACATGGTGCGCTTAATTGTTTTCGGGACATGTGATACTTTTTTATTTGATTCTTTGATGAATACAAAGTTAAAAAGAACAGCATTTATTCAAAATCGAAATATTTTCTCACAATATAAGTCTTTATTATCACCTTTAATCCATTTAACACATCCCTCATGAATAAAAGTATTAATTTCTTAAAAAATATATAAAAGAATACTGACCCCAAACTTTTGCATATTGAAACACTTTTGCATATTTTGAATAAACACTTTATAACTTTTTATTTATCAAAGAACCCTGAAGAATGATCACTGGTCCCAAAAAAATATTAAGCAGCACAACATTTCCCTACATTGATGATAAATCAGAATATTATTATGATTTCTGAAGATCACGTGACACTGAAGACTGCAGTAATGATGCTGAACATACAGCTTTAATCACAGAAATAAATTACAGCTTAAAATATATTAAAATATAAAATTTTATATTAAATTGCAATAATAATATTCGAATAGATACAGCATTGATGAGCATAAGAAACATCTTAAAAAAACTTAATCCCAAACTTTTAAACGGCAGTGTATTATACTGTAAAAAAAACGTTTTCTCAGGTAACCTAAAATGTACATCATTTAGTTAAAATAAAGGGTAAAATTAAATAAAAATAGCACATTAAAGTTAAAAGTGGCGCTGTACAGGTCTGGTATAAATAATATTTTTGCTCAGCTGATCGAAATGTCCATTACATTAGAGAGTATATTGCTCACAAAGCATATGCACGCTTTCGCCTGAGCGTAAACAATGCTTAATACGCAGATTACACCAGTAATTACATCAAATGTGTTCTTAGCTACTCTCAAAAATGGTGGAATACGTAACTCGTGGGGTGCTTGAGTAAAGTTATTTTTGTTTTCATTGCACAAAAAAAGTATTCTCATAGCGACGTCAAACTGAAGTTTAGCCACACAGCGATGTATTTACTACGTTTCTGGACACATTTCAGTTGCTTTGCTGATCAGATAGCGCTCAGATTTCATAGAAAACATCTTAATTTGTGTTCTGACGACGAACGAAGGTCTTACGCGTTTGGAACGAGTGAGTGATTAACGACAATATTTAAATTTTGAGGTGAACTGTCCCTTTAAATGTTTTTAATCGTTCTAATATGCGTTATAACATTGATTGCACGTCATTAACTAACTGCTGCCACCAACTTTAGATACCACTGATAAACTATAATTACATATAATGTAGAAACTCTCTGTATTTGAGTGATTCGCATCGTGAAAAGCTCTATGAACTCCAGTCACGAAAAGTTTAAAGTTTGCTTTAATACAAACATTATTTTTTTTAAGTTGATGCGTTATGCATTTGGGTTGTTTTTCTAACAACGAATCAATATTTGTATAATTATATATGAATAGTAAATGTTAATAGACTAATAGCTATAATTCAAAACACTGTAACTGTAAAAATGCTAAACAAAGATGCTTAATACTGAAATATACATATCTGCAAGCAATGATTATATGGACTCAAATGAGCACTTACTGCAGGGCCAAGAACTTAATTAATAACCTTTCAAAGCAGCTTATGATATTATATATTCCTCTCTCTCTATAGGCTGTATATATATATATATAATTGGGCACAACACCACCCACATATTACCAAAGACACATTAAAGATTTGAGATTCTTACTGATGCTGTTAAAGGCAAACGATTGGGAATTATCATATTATATTTTTTTTATTTTAATATGCATGGTCTGAAGACAATCTGGCTTGAGATTCAAGATTTGCAGAATGATTATTAATCCGATAATTTCTAACCAATTGCTTGTTGTTGTAAATAGCCATGTCTGGTATCTTCAGTTTACGTCACAGACCATGCATGCGTGATTTTACACTTGGTTTATTAGCTTCTGATAAAGTGATCGAGATTTGGATGGGACTAAATAACAGCAACCGTAAAAGCACCGGAGAGACGTGATGTGCGCTGGAACGGAATACGCTTATAATAACCCTCCGCGCGTATTTCTCCTCAATAGGGAATGCAAACAATACAATATTAAGTTATGAGTCTCCGGAGCAGCAATTGCGAAATCAGCAACTCGTTGGAGCCAAAGAGTAAAAGTGTATCTCACTCACCAGCAGCAGCCAGACGCGCGTTCATCCCGCATTCCTCTCGCGCGTTTACCGGAACCGAGCTCACCATGGACCAGACCCACAACAGCTCGCGGATACAAGTGACTCTCCCGAACACACGCCGCGAGACACACCGACTCCGCGCGGACCACTGAGCGAACCGCTCTGTCTGAACCAGATCTTCTGAAGTGATTCATATGAACCGATTCGCAAGGTGCGAGTGAATCACTGTGTGAGGAGGAGTGAAACCATAATCCATCTCGACACATTGAGTGTCTCGAATACAAGTGACAATAGATTAGACTTTCACTACATAACACAGCGGGTTATTGAGACGATTCCCGAGTCATTGTGAAGTCAAAAAGTGTCCCAATTTACCTGAATTCACCTCATAAATAAACGTAAGCAAAGACATATTCATAAATATGCTAGTAATGGGCTATTTAAGTAAACATTTTGCATTAGAAAACAATAATTAAATAACTGAAGCCATAAAATCGTAAATAAGTCTAACGCTTTATTATGAAATTATAAACTTAATAGGCTATAAGCTATATGTCGAAATTAAAATGGCAAGTTTTATACCATGTTGAGTTATTTTTTAAATAACAAAAAGTTAGAATATTATACTGCAGGCCTCTTCTTTCACTTTTATATCTCTTCTGGCATTTATTATGTTATTAATATTTTGGTCACACTTTATGTTAAGGTCCAATTCTTGCTACTAACAAATTATCAAATACAAATGTTGCCTCAATACATTCCTAATTTGCTGCTTATTAATATAAAGTAGGCCTAAGGTAGTTGTTAATTTAGGTATTGGCTAGGATTAGGGGTGCAGAATATGATCAGGCAGGATAAGGCATTAAAATGTGTTTTATAAGAACTAATAAACAGCCAATGTGTTAATATAATAATAAACAACTAGCTAATGGTGAGAATAGGCTACTATGTGCTACCTTTATTTTGATTTAATTGGTTGTTTTGTTATAAGACACTTGTGTGAATGTGAATGCACATCATTGTTGTCCTTAAATCGTTTACAAAGAACACATCTTCTCGGAGAACTGAATCATTGAATCGAACCGCTCGAGCGAGTCGACTCGCTGTGGTGACTCGCGAGCGCGCGCCAGTCTGAGGAGTTTCGTCGCTGCTGTTGTGTTTGTCTGAAGGAAGGGCAGGATAATGAGCTCTGTAATCGCTTCTTGTTTCGGTTCTGCATGTGCTCACAGCCGATCTCAGACTCACACACTCACATCATGCTTCGCATAGAGTTAGAAAACTAAATATCGTGTATAAGCTGCATGCCCGGGCCACAGAAACAGGTTTTACGACCTGATGAGTTTGTGCAAGAATTATCTTGCATCTGCAGCAGCTCAAGTGTGATTGCAAAGAAAATAAAAACAATGCAATAGTATGAATACACTTGCTCTCTTCGCACACACATTATGACTACAGAGTAACTGCAAGCATTAATTATATATACAAGTATTTTATTAAAAAAGGAGATACAGCCAAAAAGTTTTGGTGACAAACTTTGCAACAGAC
>CM049824.1:35192095-35259595 GCA_027422435.1 Schizopygopsis pylzovi | reverse complement strand
CATTTTTCATGAGTTTTGACTGAATCACTTGAGATAATTACTAAGGCAGCATATTACAGTAACGTAGCAGATACTTTACTGAACACGTGCTTAAAGCAGCAGCCCACAGAATAGGAGTCTATTAGCTGTGGTCTTCTGTCCGACTCAGCTGCATCCAGCCATATATGTGCACTTCTGTCATCAGCATCCTCTTGTTTTTCATATATTATGTAATATTATTGTGTTAACTGTATCTATTATGGTAATGCAAGTGAAATATCACAAATACAGTCATGGTCAAATATATCGGCTCCCTTGGTAAATATGATCAAAGAAGTGAAAATTAATCTGCATTGTTAATCCTTTTGATCTTTTATTTTAAAAAATCACAAAAATGTAAGCTTTTATTGGAAAATAAGAATTTAAAATTGTGGGAAATATCATTATGAAATAAATGTTTTTTTTTAATACACATTGGCCACAATTAACGGCACCCTTTTATTCAATACTTTTTTAAAACACAATTGTCCAGTTTAAAAGCTCTGAGTTTTCTCCTATAATGCCTGATGAGGTTAAAGAACACCTGACCAGAGATCAGAACCCATTTCTTCATCCAGAACCACTCCAGACCCATCAGATAAACATCTGACCAGAGATCAGAGCCCATTCCTTCATCCAGACCCGTCAGATAAACATCTGACCAGAGATCAGAACACATTCCTTCATCCAGAACCACTCCAGACCCATCAGATAAACACCTGACCAGAGATCAGAGCCCATTCCTTCATCCAGAACCACTCCAGACCCGTCAGATAAACACCTGACCAGAGATCAGAGCCCATTCCTTCATCCAGAACCACTCCAGACCCGTCAGATAAACACCTGACCAGAGATCAGAGCCCATTCCTTCATCCAGAACCACTCCAGACCCGTCAGATAAACACCTGACCAGAGATCAGAGCCCATTCCTTCATCCAGAACCACTCCAGACCCATCAGATAAACACCTGACCAGAGATCAGAACCCATTCCTTCATCCAGAACCACTCCAGACCCGTCAGATAAACATCTGACCAGAGATCAGAGACCATTCCTTCATCCAGAACCACTCCAGACCCGTCAGATAAACACCTGACCAGAGATCAGAGCATATTCCTTCATCCGGAACCACTCCAGACCCGTCAGATAAACACCTGACCAGAGATCAGAACCCATTCCTTCATCCAGAACCACTCCAGACCCGTCAGATAAACATCTGACCAGAGATCAGAGCCCATTCCTTCATCCAGAATAAATCCGGACCCGTCAGATAAACACCTGACCAGAGATAAGAACCCATTGCTTCATCCAGAACCACTCCAGACCCATCAGATAAACACCTGACCAGAGATCAGAACACATTCCTTCATCCAGAACCACTCCAGACCCATCAGATAAACACCTGACCAGAGATCAGAGCCCATTCCTTCATCCAGAACCACTCCAGACCCATCAGATAAACACCTGACCAGAGATCAAAGCCAATTCCTTCATCCAGAACCACTCCAGACCCGTCAGATAAACACCTTAATCGTTTGATAAACGATTATCAAAGACTCCAGCCACCCGTCCCACAGACTGCTCTCTCTGTTGCCCTCAGGGCGACGTTTCCGCAGCATCCGATCCCGCACTAGCCGACTGAGGGACAGCTTTTTCCCTCAGGCTATCAGGCTAATGAACAGTCACAAATAACTCACCTACATCACACTCCCTCTCACACAACATGCCATGCACTGCACTTTAACACAGTTCAACTGGACTACACGCACACACTGCACTAACACAACCTATCTGCTATCACTGGACACCATACAATGCACATCCACGACACTGCATATGCATAATCTGTTGCACCTTTGCACATCTATCTGCTGCTCAACCAACCAATCTGCTGTTAATTTATAATCTGTTGCACCTCACATTATTACTATGTATAGACTACATCATGTATAGATAGTGTACATAATGCAGATGTGCCCATACGGTGTATAATGTGTCGCTGATAATTAAGTATGTCTTTATAGTACACTATGTGTACTGAGTATATGTATGTGTATTTTGCACATTGTCTTCTGTACAGTCTGTAAATATGTACTGTCCATATGTAAATTGCTGTTGCTTTTTTGCACTGTCTGTCCATATGTAAATTGCTGTTGTTGTTTTTTTTGCACTGTCTGGAGCACTGTAAATGCTCCAGTGCAGTTTTTTGCACTGTCTGTCCATATGTAAATTGTCTGTTGTTTTTTTGCACTGTCTGTCCATATGTAAATTGTCTGTTGTTTTTCTGCACTGTCTGGAGCACGCTCATAAGAATTTCACTCACCAAGGCACTTGTGCTGTGGTGATGTGACAATAAAAGTGATTTGATTTGATTTGACCTGACCAGAGATCAGAGCCCATTCCTTCATCCAGAACCACTCCAGACCCATCAGATAAACACCTGACCAGAGATCAGAGCCCATTCCTTCATCCAGAACCACTCCAGACCCGTCAGATAAACACCTGACCAGAGATCAGAACACATTCCTTCATCCAGAACCACTCCAGACCCGTCAGATAAACACCTGACCAGAGATCAGAGCCCATTCCTTCATCCAGAACCACTCCAGACCCATCAGATAAACACCTGACCAGAGATCAGAGCCCATTCCTTCATCCAGAACCACTCCAGACCCGTCAGATAAACACCTGACCAGAGATCAGAACCCATTCCTTCATCCAGAACCACTCCAGACCCGTCAGATAAACATCTGACCAGAGATCAGAGACCATTCCTTCATCCAGAACCACTCCAGACCCGTCAGATAAACATCTGACCAGAGATCAGAGCCCATTCCTTCATCCAGAATAAATCCAGACCCGTCAGATAAACACCTGACCAGAGATCAGAACACATTCCTTCATCCAGAACCACTCCAGACCCGTCAGATAAACACCTGACCAGAGATCAGAGCCCATTCCTTCATCCAGAACCACTCCAGACCCATCAGATAAACACCTGACCAGAGATCAGAGCCCATTCCTTCATCCAGAACCACTCCAGACCCGTCAGATAAACACCTGACCAGAGATCAGAGCCCATTCCTTCATCCAGAACCACTCCAGACCTGTCAGATAAACACCTGACCAGAGATCAGAGCCCATTCCTTCATCCAGAACCACTCCAGACCCGTCAAATAAACACCTGACCAGAGATCAGAACACATTCCTTCATCCAGAATAAATCCAGACCCGTCAGATAAACACCTGACCAGAGATAAGAACCCATTGCTTCATCCAGAACCACTCCAGACCCGTCAGATAAACACCTGACCAGAGATCAGAGCCCATTCCTTCATCCAGAATAAATCCAGACCCATCAGATAAACACCTGACCAGAGATCAAAGCCAATTCCTTCATCCAGAACCACTCCAGACCCGTCAGATAAACACCTGACCAGAGATCAGAACACATTCCTTCATCCAGAACCACTCCAGACCCGTCAGATAAACATCTGACCAGAGATCAGAGCCCATTCCTTCATCCAGAACCACTCCAGACCCGTCAGATAAACACCTGACCAGAGATCAGAGCCCATTCCTTCATCCAGAACCACTCCAGACCCATCAGATAAAGACCTGACCAGAGATCAGAGCCCAATCCTTCATCCAGAACCACTCCAGACCCATCAGATAAACACCTGACCAGAGATCAGAACACATTCCTTCATCCAGAACCACTCCAGACCCGTCAGATAAACACCTGACCAGAGATCAGAACACATTCCTTCATCCAGAACCACTCCAGACCCGTCAGATAAACACCTGACCAGAGATCAGAGCCCATTCCTTCATCCAGAACCACTCCAGACCCATCAGATAAACACCTGACCAGAGATCAGAACACATTCCTTCATCCAGAACCACTCCAGACCCATCAGATAAAGACCTGACCAGAGATCAGAGCCCATTCCTTCATCCAGAACCACTCCAGACTTGTCAGATAAACACCTGACCAGAGATCAGAGCACATTCCTTCATCCAGAACCACTCCAGACCCGTCAGATAATAATTAAGATATATATGTATATATCATGTATATATATATATATATATATAAATATATGCAAATTATGGAGTCTCAATATATAAATATGTAATACAAAATTACTTTAGGACTACATAATTAAATGTGTCTTAATTTACTAATTTGTTTTAATTTCCTATTAATAATTTTATATTACATTTTTCAACTATTTTCTCTTCTCGATGGTTACAGGTCATGCAAGTGAAAAGGCAAGGACACAAGCGGCACCTGTTTGACATTATGAGAAAAACCCTCTCGCTGATGCTTACATAAACCAAAGGCCATTAGTTCACTGATTGGACTGCTTTAATTGAACGTTTACAGAGTTTTTTCTTGCTATTTCGGTGGAAGTAAACAAATGTGTTTTCTTGCACATACAGTACACACCCACATATTCTAAATCAGTGCATCATTAATCATAAATTAGATGCATCATAATTATGTCAGAGATAAACAATGCAATCCAGAGTTATTTTACATTCATGCATTCAGCAGACGCTTTTATACAAAGCGACTTACAATGCTTTATCAGTATGACACTAATTTCAGCCCCACTGAAGTATAATAATAAATGCAGGGGAAATTAATCAATCCAGTGGTCCGTCTAATTTGGGAGCACAACTGTGGAGATATACGCATGTGCATACATTTTTCATGAGTTTTGACTGAATCACTTGAGATAATTACTAAGGCAGCATATTACAGTAATGTGGCAGAGACTTTACTGAACACGTGCTTAAACACGTGCATTTACAGTATAATAATGGCATAACTGTGTTTTCATTTACAGTAGTTTACCATATTACCTGTACATATTCCAGTAAAATACTGTTCAAAATTACAAAAATCGGTTACAGTGTGCAGCACAGTTCATGCATCTCTCGCTTCTGCACGCTCTCTTCATATTATGTTAACTGTGTCTAATATGGTAATGCCACTGAAAGATCATATATATATATATATATATATATCGATTAGTTTCATGCACTGTATAAAGATTGCTGTAAATTTTACAGTACAACTCGATGCCAGTAAATTACTGTAAACCTGGTAACAGTATCATACTGTAATTGTATTTACAGTATAATAATGGTTTTACTGTATTTTCATTTACAGTATTATTACCGTATTTTCATTTACAGTATCTTATTGTACATATTACAGTAAAATACTGTTCAAATCACAAAAATCGGTTACAGTGTACATCATGAGCAAAGTTCATGCATCTCTCGCTTCTGCACGCTCTCTTCGTCTTGTGTCGCTTCAGATATTGGTCAGAACTGACTTTATTGATCATAATGTCTTATTACTCTGTTCACTGTAAAGGAAAGTTCATCAGTCCGCTCACCTGTCCTTCTCTTCTGTCAGTGAGCGACTGCACGATATGTAAGCAGAAAGATCTGATGACATTTATGAATTACACATTTTCATGCTTTCAATAAATGCTGTGACATATGAAGAGTGTTTAGCTCAGTTTGAGGGATGGCAGTTTTAGCCCTCTACATTTACAAAACAATACTGGAAGTTAATGTGTGTTGTTTGTCACACATAGTTATGTAAGGAATGAAGAATAACCACTCGGCCGTTACTGCAAAACTTGGCAGGCTCGTACAAGATCTTGATCACCCATACAGGCTTATTTATATTTTATGAATGATCCTGCATATTACATACATGACTAATACCAAATAAATAAATATACATGCACCATTACAAGAAGCATAATATTGTCACGGTTCATAAATCCTATGCTTCCTTCTCGTCTCGTGCTCGTTGTTTATGTGTGTGTGAGTGTGTGTGGGCGTGCCGACTCATCAGCGCTGATCAACGATCCAGTTGATTCAATCATCATCATCATCATCAGCTGCAGCTCATCACACCACCTTTAAATACTCACCACTTTCTCATCTCCTTTGTCAGATCGTTGTTTGTGAGTCCCGGTTGTGTTTGATCCCGTCTTCGTTCCAGTCTGGTGCCTTCTTCGTTCCTGTTCGTGTTCCTGTGGATTTGTCACTCTGGATTCATCACGTCACATCAGCACTTCTCTTCACGGCACTCATCTGACCATCGAAGTCCCTGCGCCACTACCCTGTTTCTCTTTGGACTGCACCTATCATCAGCTCTACCGGATCGCTGGAAGACTTCGTGAACAGCAGCATACTTCGTATGGATTCCCAGGAAAGGAACCTCAGCGATACAGCTCGCGCTGTTCAGGCTCTAGTGGCTCAGGTGTCCGAGCTCACCCAACAGCTCCAACGTCTGCGAGGTTCCACTGCGCCTCCCACACCGCCGGTTCCCCTACCACCACCAGAGAACCCCTCCCAGTCGGAGCCCCGCCTACCAGTCCCAGAGTCATATACAGGTGAACCCAACTACTTTCGAGCATTCCTAACACGATGTTCCATGCATTTTTCTCTCCAACCCAGGACATTCAATAATGAGCGAGCCAAGTTTGCCTTTGTGTTGACGCTACTGACTGGGAGAGCGGCACTCTGGGGAACAGCGGTGTGGGAGAATCAAGATCCATGCCGTGCCTCGTTCCAGGATCTCTCCGCCGAGATGAGACGGGTGTTCGATCGGGCCGTTGCTGGTAGAGAGGCAGCAAGGATGCTGGCCGATTTGCGACAGGGAGAGAGGTCCGTATCTGACTTTTCGATCGAGTTTCGGACCCTTGCGGCGGAGAGTCAATGGAACGAGGAAGCGCAGTGGGACATGTTCCTGCATGGGCTGGCTGACCGCGTCCAGAAGGAGATCTATGCCATGGACCTTCCCACATCACTCAACGACCTGATCTACGATCACGAGCCCATGCAGGTGGGGCGAGCTCGACTTTCCCGGGAGGAGAAGGAGAGGCGGAGGTCCCAGGGCCTCTGCATGTACTGTGGAGGAGAGGGTCATTTTGCCTATAACTGTCCGTTAAAAGGTCCAGCCCGATAGTAAGTATGAGGCTACTATCGGGTGGGATCTCCGCCGAGAAGACCTCATCCACATCTACTCTCCTTCCGGTAAGACTGAGATGGTCAACTCACCTTCACGACTGTCGAGCACTTCTGGATTCTGGGGCAGAAGGTAATTTCATGGATCACACATTCGCACGTAAACTCCAAGTTCCCCTCAGACCCCTCACACACAAGATCCCAGTACACGCTCTCAACGTCCAGGAACTTCTCACCATCTCACTCATCACGGAGAACGTCACCCTCATCACATCAGGCAATCACACCGAGACCATCTCCTTTTACATACTGGACACCCCCCTTGCACCCATCGACCTTGGTCACCCCTGGCTCACCCGTCACAACCCTAGAGTGAACTGGCAATTGAAGTCTGTGTCGGCCTGGAGCAGTCATTGTCATAAGTCTTGTCTAGTGTCTGCCTGTCCTTCTGTTTCTGTCCCTGTGTTTCAGGAGGAGGCAGTGGATTTATCTAACGTGCCCGCGGAGTACCTGGACCCGAAGGAGGTGTTCAGTAAGTCTTGGGCTGCTTCTCTTCCCCCGCATCGTCCCTATGACTGTGCCATAGAGTTACTGCCAGGTACATCTCCGCCTAAAGGCAAGTTATATTCACTCTCTGCTCCAGAGAGGGAGGCTATGGAGAAATATATTTCTGATTCTCTAGCATCAGGGTTCATCTGTCCTTCCTCTTCTCCAGCGGGGGCGGGGTTCTTTTTTGTGGGGAAGAAGGACGGTTCCCTGCGACCTTGTATTGACTACCGGGGGCTGAACAGCATCACGGTAAAAAATACTTATCCTTTGCCGTTGATGTCTTCAGCCTTCGAGAGGTTGCAGGGAGCGTCTATCTTCACAAAATTGGATTTACGTAATGCTTATCATTTGGTTCGCATCAGGGAGGGGGATGAATGGAAGACCGCCTTTAACACCCCCAGGGGGTATTTTGAATACTTGGTCATGCCTTTCGGGCTGTCCAACTCCCCAGCGGTCTTCCAAGCACTTGTCAACGACGTGCTGCGGGACATGGTCGATCAGTTCATATATGTCTACCTGGACGACATATTGATTTTTTCTTCGTCCCTCCAGGAACATGTGCAGCACGTCCGACAAGTGCTCCAGAGGTTACTAGAGAATGGGCTTTTTGTCAAGGCAGAGAAATGCGATTTTCATGCACAGTCTGTTCCTTTTTTAGGTTACATCGTGTCGGTTGAGGGAATGCGTATGGATCCTGAGAAGATCAAGGCTGTGGTAGAATGGCCAAGCCCAGATTCCCGTAAGGCCCTACAGAGGTTTCTGGGATTCGCCAATTTCTACCGGCATTTCATTCGCAATTTCAGCCAACTAGCCGCGCCTCTGACCGCCTTGACCTCCCCCAGAACGACGTTCAGGTGGTCAGACGCAGCCGAGGCTGCGTTTACCAAACTTAAGGGTTGCTTCGTTTCAGCCCCTATCCTGATTACCCCTGATCCTTCACGTCAGTTCGTGGTGGAGGTCGACGCGTCAGAAGTGGGGGTAGGTGCAGTGCTATCCCAGCGCTCTCCCTCAGACGACAAGATGCACCCTTGCGCGTTTTTTTCTCATCGTCTGTCCTCAGCCGAACGCAATTATGACATTGGTAACAGAGAGTTGTTGGCAGTTAAGTTAGCATTGGAGGAATGGCGCCACTGGTTAGAAGGGTCAGGGGTACCTTTTATCGTCTGGACCGATCATAAGAACTTGGAATACAAAGTTATCCTCTGTTCAGGCAGGGAAGGTTAGCATTTCATGCTAATAATTTTGTTTTATCCTCTGTTCTTGTAGGCAGGGACGTGTATCCTCTGTTTTCAGGCAGGGAAGAGTATATCCTCTAAAGTTTTTTATTTTAGAGATGAGTTTATCCTCTAAAGTTTTTTTGATTTTAGAGATAAAAGTATCCTCTGTTCTTGTAGGCAGGGACGTTTATCCTCTGTTTTCAGACAGGGAAGAGTTTATCCTCTAAAGTTCTGCTTTTAGAGATGAAATTTTATCCTCTGTTCTTTCAGGCAGGGAAGATTTTGGCATTTACGTGCTAATTTTTGGTTTATCCTCTGTTGTTTCAGGCAGGGAAGGTTTTTTGGCATTTACGTGCTAAAAAAAACAAGTGTACCCTCTGTTAATCAGAGAAGTGTTTGTTTTGTTTGTGTGGTACCGAAGAAACTTACAAAATGGTTAGAATGAATGCTAGGCTGATTCCAACCACAGAAAAGAGTGGTCTTGCGACTCCTCTGTGGTCAGATAGTGAATTCAAAACACTGTTAGGAAAAAAAATGGACCTAATAGTCACTGAAAAAGTTAGACAAGAACTAACGCAGAAATATGAGATTCATCCAGACAAGACTTGGTCAGTAGATGAGTGTAAAAAGGTACTAGGAGCAAGTATTCGTAAGAACAATGTGAAAGGCATTATCTGTTGTCACAGGGAATTAACGCAGAGCTAGAGAAACAGAACAATGAACTCCGTTCTAGAATATACACTTTGACCAAGAAATTGAACCTCAAGAAAGAGGCAAAAACTGATGTGGAGGTTAGTCAGCCTGATAACATTTCCCCTGATTTACAAGCGTTTTTTGAAACAGATGTAGCTCTCCAATCAGTAACTGATGTGCCTGTAAATTCCTTCAATGTGTGTGGTGCGAGGAGGAGATCTCAGGGGATTGAGGAAACTGATAGTGTTCCTCTCAATTCTTCTGTGGTGCAAATACAAACTGTTGCCAAAGCTTTAGGTCCTAAAGATATAGAGAGACTATCTCAAAGTTTACCAGCAGCACGCACACATTTTTCTGAATTTAGAAGAACATTGATCAGTAAAATGCGTCTTTATGACATGTCGTTGACAGAAGTCACGCAGCTGATGTCACAAATACTAACTGAATCTGAATTCAACAGTTTTGAATCTGCTGTCACTTCTGAACTGCGAAATGCCAGTAAGGGTGATTTAAGAGAAGGTATTTTGAAAATCCTAAAGAATATCTTAGGACCCAAAATAGATTGGTCTAGAATTACTACCTGTGTGCAAAGGAAAGAAGAAACTGTGAGTGAATATACTGAGAGATTTTGTCAGTCAGCTGTAATCTACAGTGGAATTGTTGATGACCCTGAAAGTGTGCTAGATGACAAGGGACCCTTGGTTCGTATCTGGTCAGATGGCCTTGTAGCCGAATACAGAAAAGCTTTACCATTCTTAGATCTAACTTGGTCTAACAGAACTCTCAGAAGTAACCTAGACAGGTTAACTACATGGGAAAGAGATGCTGATGTCAAAGCAAAAGTAAGAGTAGCAGCAGCTACGTTTAACACAACGAAACAAGACAATAGATGGTCTAAAAGAGAAAGCAAATGCAAATACTGTGAAAAATTTGGACATTGGGAGAAAGAGTGTAGGAAGAAGTTGCAAGATAGTAAAAGAAATGCTATGCATAATTCTGCTCCTTCTCAGCCTGCACACAACCCTGAAGTAGTTCCGCCAGTGACCACTGAAACTATAGGACAGTTAGTTCAGGCTCTTCTAAGAGCACAACAAGACCAGGAAAAAAACTAATTATTGGGGCTGTGAGTAGCTACCTTTCCCCTGTAATCCAACACAATGACCAAAGAATTTTTGTGAAAGGTAGCATAAAAGAGAAAGAGATTGATTTTTTGCTTGATACAGGTGCAGAAATTACAGTAATTCCTACAAAATTGGCACAAGGTTTAAACATCCCATACAAGAAAACCAAACTTTGTTTAACTGGTGTAATAGGTGAAGATTCTGTTTTGTATGAAACTCCGCCCATAGAGGTACAATTTGGCCCAAAAACTCTGACTACAAAATTGCTATGCGCTCCATTAAATACAGGTGCCATTTTAGGCATGGATCTTCTGAGACAAATAAATCTAACTTTAGACATGTCCTCAGAATCTACTAGCATAAAAATGTCCTCAGCACAGATTTCTACCAATAATGCAACCCCTCCCGAGTATGTTTTCTTACAGAATCATCCAATTTGGGCTAAAGACAAGGATGATTGTGGGTTGTTGACAGGTGTAGAACCAGTTAAATTGACAGGAACTCCACCTCCGGTCACCAAACAATATCCGATTAATAAGGAAGCTATACAGGGAATCAAACTTATTGTAGAAAATTTGCTGATGCAAGGAGTGCTAGTTAAAACCAACAGTCCATGTAATTCACCCATATGGCCCATCAAGAAATCTAATGGGACATGGAGACTTACAATAGACTACAGAGTAGCCAATAAACATATTGAAAAAATCACCCCCCTAGTGGCAGATCCATCTACAATTTGTAATGGCTTACCATTAGATTGTAAGATTTTTTCAGTAATTGATATGTCTAATGGATTCTTTTCTGTACCGTTGCACTCTGACAGCCAGCCATGGTTAGCTTTCACAGTTGACTATGAACAATACCAGTGGACACGATTGCCACAGGGATTTCAAAACTCCCCAACCATATATCATCAGGCTGTCAGACGTGATTTGTGTGACCCAGAATGTCCGGTAAAACAGTCCACTATGATCCAATATGTTGATGATATTTTGATTGCCTCAACAGATCATGAGGTACATCAAACTGAATTGGCATCATTGTTGGACTATTTGCATAAAAAAGGACACAAATGCAGCTTTCACAAAGCTCAAGTTGCTAAAAAGCAAGTCACATTTCTGGGTCAAACAATTGGTGCAGGAAATAGATCCATTACACAGGATCGAGCGGTTTCAGTCAAAGCCATACCTCCGCCTAATACCATTAAAACACTCCGCTCATTTTTAGGAACAACAGGTTATTGTAGACCTTGGATTGAAGACTATGCCTCGATTGCTCAGCCTCTCTATGATTTGTTGAAAGGCCATGGTAAAGATTCAGATACTGTTTGTATGGAAGAACTTCATCTCAAAGCTTTTAATGATTTGAAAAGAGCACTATGTCAAGCACCAGCATTAGGAATTGCCCAATCTGATAGACCCTTTGTGCTTTATGTCCATGAACACTTAGGCTTTATGACTGCATGTCTAATGCAAGATCATGGGGGCAGCTTACGCCCAATTCATTACTATTCCGGTAAACTTGACATAGTCGCTCAAGGTATGGGCCCATGCCTCAGAGCAGTACAGGCAGTTCATCTAGCGCTTCAGGCTTCATCAGGAATGGTGTTAGGTCAGACTGTAAACGTAAAATGCCCTCACACAGTGTCCGCACTAATGAATCAAGCAAAAGTCACTTCTGTCACCTCCTCCCGTTGGGGAAATTGGTTAGCAACTCTCACAGCCCCGAATATTGTTATACAGCGTGCACCAGTCACGAACCCATCCTCATGTATGATGTCTGCAATGACTGAATTTGTGTTAGAGGATGAAGGCGAAATGACTCATGATTGTGTTACGCTTACATATGCAGCGACAAGTGAAATAGCAGAAACTCCCATAGAGAACACAGAATTGGAGTTGTTTGTTGATGGTTCAGCTCAAGTTATTGAAGGTAACAGACGAGCAGGATATGCAGTAACTTCCACCACTGAAGTATTTGCTTCAGGTCGTCTTCCAGATCATTTTTCAGCTCAAGCTGCAGAACTAGTAGCCTTAACTAGAGCATGCACGCTAGCTTCAGGATCGGTTGCAAATATCTACACAGATTCCAGGTATGCTTTTGGGGTAATTCATGATTTTGGTGTCATTTGGCAAACCAGAAAATTTCTAACTTCTGCTGGATCCCCCATTAAGCATGCTGGATTAGTGAAAGATTTAATGTTTGCCATGAAACTCCCAAAGAAATTAGCAGTGATCAAAGTGAAAGCACATCTCACAACTAATACTACGGAAGCTAAAGGTAATGCTCTTGCTGATGTAGCGGCTAAACAGGCTTGTTTCTATGCAACTGTACAAGTGTGTTCAGGTAGTACAGCACAGAAGATAATTCTACCTCCTGAATCAATCGTTGATCTGTATAAAGACGTTCCTCTATATGAAGCATGGACATGGTTAGACAAAGGAGCCACTGTGGATTCATCCGGCTGCTGGACCAAAGGGGGAAAGTATGTTGCTCCCGAATCACTGTTGCCATATTTGGCTCAACAAATACACAGTTTGGGTCATAGTGGTCCAGCAACGATGAATCACAGGTTCTCAAATCAATGGTGGAATCCAAAATTCAGAAACGCAGCCACTGAAACAGTCAAGAGATGTGTTACATGTCAGAAAAATAATGATGTACCAGCAGCCACTACACCAGCAGCGCATACACCAGCTCCACCAGGGCCATTTCGTCACCTGCAAGTTGATTACATATCGTTGCCCCCTTGTAAAGGAAAAACTGACGTTTTGGTAGTAATAGACAAGTTCTCAAGATGGGTAGAAGCTTATCCAACAGGGCGTGCTACAGCTGCACATACTGCTAAATGTCTTGTCACTGATTTCATTCCCAGATGGGGATTACCAGATTGCATTGACTCAGATCAAGGTACCCACTTCACAGGACAGGTAGTCAAGGAAGTATCTAGAATGTTGAAGATTAAGTGGAACCTTCACTGCCCCTATAGGCCACAAGCATCAGGACAGGTTGAACGATCAAACAGAACAATCAAAACCAGGCTAAGCAAAATGCATCAGGAAGGAGTACCATGGGTTGAAGCACTGCCCGCAGTACTGTGTAGTATGAGAGCATCACCTAACAGATCAGTAGGACTGAGCCCTCATGAGATTATTACTGGACGCCCAATGCAGATGCCAGGTGTGATTGATCTTAGAAATGCTGATGTGCACATTGCTTCAGATGCCCTGATCGCTTACTGTGAAAACCTCACAAAGGCAGTGCAGAGTGCCAAAGAGAGAGTTGAGTCGTGTTGGCAGACTCCACCAGAAGGTGGACACACAATCGTCCCAGGTCAATGGGTCATGATAAAGACATTCAAAAACAAGCCATTAGAGCCTAAGTGGTACGGACCACATCAAGTGATGTTGATTACAGCAGCTGCAGTATTGTGTCAGGGAAGGAAAACTTGGACTCATGTGTCACATATTAAGGTTGTTCCTCCCCCTGCAGGGATAGGATAGGGCAGACACAAGAACCAGTGAGGAGCCCAGGGAAGAACCGAAAGCAACAGGCTTCGGGGGCCAACCCTGAGGTGAAGATTTCCTCATAGGCCTTTCCCCTCCATTAGTCCATCCTTTCCTCACTGTTCTTTAGGTGTCGCAGGAATTGAGAAATAGGGAAAGAAGGAACAACCATAGCAGACTATATTTTGAACAGAGGATACAACCCTAATGTATGCAGACTCTACAAATACTGCTCTGTGCCGTTGTTCTCTCTTGTTTGTGTTTCTTTCTTCCTCTGTGCAGATACCATTTGATGGCTGTCCTGAGATCCATATGCACCACCCTTCTCACCTGCGGATAAAGCCACAACCTCTAGAACACAACTAGACCCATTACCATTGCCAACTATCACACAAGAAAGAAAGAAGAAAGAAGAAAGAAGAAAAAAAATACACAACGCAGAGACTCACATACGATCTTTCAGCAAAACTAATTGCATGTTTTGTTTCTGTGTCAGCATGCAATTACATATAAGCAACACAGAACATGTACACTGTGCCTGTAACGATTACAAGTTACAAGAATTAACTTTTAAGTGTCTAAATTTGTATTTTTGTGAGAGTTATTAGAACTCTCAAAGGGGGAATTGAAAGATTACAAATGTTATTTTAAATGTTTAATTTAGATACTTTTCTTACTAAGAAAAGTGTATCAGGAAATTCAGGTGTTTGAGAACGCTTCCTGACCATTTGAGCTCGACACCTGTGCCTTTGTCTCTATGATAATGGAAAGATCAATGAACCTTTGATCTGCAAAGGACTTTGTCCTGGCCAGATGGGGATTCGTTAGGTTTATTGCCCTCAGATGTATGTTTATTTGATGTTTTGTCTCAACCTGTAAAAGCTCCTCCTCCAATTCTGTCTATAAGATACCCTGTAAAAATGACTTAGATGAGATCTTCGATGACTGCAGATAACAACACATGTCATAGAATAAAGAAATTCTGCTGACGATCCAATCCGAAGTCTCCTGGTCTTCTCTTCTGAGTTTTCTACTTTAGAAGAACAGAGTTTTCAACAGCACGCTCTCTTCGTCTTGTGTCGCTTCAGATATTGGTCAGAACTGACTTTATTGATCATAATGTCTTCTTACTCTGTTCACTGTAAAGGAAAGTTCATCAGTCCGCTCACCTGTCCTTCTCTTCTGTCAGTGAGCGACTGCACGATATGTAAGCAGAAAGATCTGATGACATTTATGAATTACACATTTTCATGCTTTCAATAAATGCTGTGACATATAAAGAGTGTTTAGCTCAGTTTGAGGGATGGCAGTTTTAGCCCTCTACATTTACAAAACAATACTGGAAGTTAATGTGTGTTGTTTGTCACACATAGTTATGTAAGGAATGAAGAATAACCACTCGGCCGTTACTGCAAAACTTGGCAGGCTCGTACAAGATCTTGATCACCCATACAGGCTTATTTATATTTTATGAATGATCCTGCATATTACATGCATGACTAATACCAAATAAATAAATAAATAAATATACATGCACCATTACAAGAAGCATAATATTGTCACGGTTCATAAATCCTATGCTTCCTTCTCGTCTCGTGCTCGTTGTTTATGTGTGTGTGAGTGTGTGTGGGCATGCCGACTCATCAGCGCTGATCAACGATCCAGTTGATTCAATCATCATCATCATCATCAGCTGCAGCTCATCACACCACCTTTAAATACTCACCACTTTCTCATCTCCTTTGTCAGATCGTTGTTTGTGAGTCCCGGTTGTGTTTGATCCCGTCTTCGTTCCAGTCTGGTGCCTTCTTCGTTCCTGTTCGTGTTCCTGTGGATTTGTCACTCTGGATTCGTCACGTCACATCAGCACTTCTCTTCACGGCACTCGTCTGACCATCGAAGTCCCTGCGCCACTACCCTGTTTCTCTTTGGACTGCACCTATCACCAGCTCTATAGGTTCAATAAAGAGAGAGCCTACTCGCATACTGAGTGCATATGTATTTATATTTGAACAGTTATACAAAAATATTGTTACTTTGTTATTTGTGATGTAGCTTCTGTTTTGATCTTCATTTATTGCTCAAGTAGTTATTTTGCAGTTAAATCAAAAGTCAAGGTAAAACAAAGCGATGGATGAAAACAAATGTGTCATTGTAGCACAGAAGCAGTCATAAGCAGCACGGGTATATTTATAGCAACAACCAAAAATACATATTAAGGGTCAAAATTATAGATTTTCCTTTTATGCCAAAAATCATTAGGATATTAAGATCATGCTCCATGAAGATATTTTGTAAATTTCCTACTGTAAATATATCAAAACTTAATTTTTGATTATTAATATGCATTGCTAAGAACTTAATTTGAACAACTTTAAAGGTGATTTTCTCAATATTTAGATTTTTTTGCACCCTCAGATTCCAGATTTTCCAATATTGTGCTATCATAACAAACCATACATCAATGGAAAATATTACTTATCAGCTTTCAGATGATGCATAAATATCAATTTTGAAAAATTGACCCTGGTTTTGTGGCCCAGGGTCACATATGGCAATAAATGTTAACAATTTAGTTACCAATTCTTATAGTATAAGAGAGCCCAGATCAAAATATGCTCAATAGTTCTCCATTATGCTCATGCAACACAAATGTCTTGTAAAAACGTACTCATTCCAGTCATTTGCTGTGCATTATTATCCAGCCAATATCAAAATATGTTGCCATCCTCCACTTCTATAAAGCGAGTTGATACACATTAACACATTTATGATTAATTCCCTGCAAAAGCAGATAATTACCTACAATAAATCAAAACCACTGTGCATCAATAGAAAGCAAACCCTACAAAATGTGAGCGGTCTGACAGCGGATGATGAGGAAGCGCAGTAATACTTCAAACCATGACTTAATGGTCTACATTAAAGCTTTTTCTCCAAGCAGTGCAGGGTAAAATGCTGAGTTGCATCGTGTGTGTCCTAATGGGCTTCATTGTGGCTGTATCTCTCGCTCCTGGAGCCCAGAGAATCGATTTATCCTCCAGCACAGCGAATGTATGAATGTATTTTATTTCATATTTTTATTTTTCTGCTGTCCACTGAGAAAGCAGCCCACTTTAGATAGATTATTTTATAGCTGAGCCAAAATCTCCTCAGAAAACCCTTCTTGGGACAGTGGTTTATTATCACCTACAGACCGCCAAACTCGCCTTGAGGATCAAAAAGTAAGCATTTATTAGAGGTTGTCCTTTCAGCTGAACTTTCCGTCCTCCTCAGTTTAATTCGCTTCTTTTTGGTATCCAGACTGTGGTCTTTGCAAACTGGGACTGCAGTACACCTTTAAGACGATTGAAATACAGAGTATAAAATTAAAATAACATATTCATTAAAATTCACTACAGATGCTCTTTCCACTCGCCAAACCCTGTCTAGAGCACAAAACCTTACGGCTTAAGTCTCTGGGGTATATTTGTAGCAAAAGCCAAAAATATTGATCAAAATTATTGATTTTTATTCTATGCCA
This sequence comes from Schizopygopsis pylzovi, assembly GCA_027422435.1. Taxonomy (NCBI): domain Eukaryota; kingdom Metazoa; phylum Chordata; class Actinopteri; order Cypriniformes; family Cyprinidae; genus Schizopygopsis; species Schizopygopsis pylzovi. The sequence continues at coordinate 35,241,967 of CM049824.1, read as the reverse complement.
AAATCATTAGGAAATTAAGATCATGTACCATGAAGATATTTCCTACCGTAAATATATAAAAACTTAATTTTTGATTAGTAATATGCATTGTTATGAACTTCATTTATACAACTTTAAAGATGATTTTCTCAATATTAATTTTTTTTGCACCCTCAGATTCCAGATTTTCAAATATTGTCCAAACCATACATCAATGGAAATATCATTTTTTCAGCTTTCAGATGATGCATAAATCTCAATTTCCAAGAATTGACCCTTATGACTGGTTTTGTGCTCCAGGGTCACATATTATACAAATTTGACGCTTTTTGAAAATATTTTGTACATGCAAAATAAACCATATTATGAAAGCTTTTTACTTGAAAGAGATCTGTATATTTTAAGAATGCTTTACAGTAACAATTAATTATATTTGATATTATTAATGTCATATATATATTTTTTAAATATGATATATCGTGATTTGGACACCGACCTCAATAAATTATATTAAATAGGTCTTTTATTATCTATCCATGTCATAAAATGGAAAAACTCGCAATATATTTATTATGAGGTCAATTGTTGGGTATTTAGCCAAACATCAGGGTGCTTTTACCCCAATATCATATTCTCCAGTTATTGAAAGATTGTTGAATTACTTTGAACAAAACCAAGAGACATTTGTTTCAAAATATATTTGGTAATTTAACAATGTTAACATTTTAAAACCATTCAAATGATCTTAGCACACAAGTGAGTTTGTGTTTCTGCCCGGTGCAACACATCAATGATCAGCCGAATTTCCAGAGAAATATTAAACGCGGATGTTTAGGAAAGTGAAAAAAATACAAACATAAATAAACCCTCCAGTTATTTAAGTTTTAATGCAAATATGACATTGTTTGAGATGTCTTTGTTATGGGTTGGGTTAGGTCAAACAATGTCATATTTGCATAAAAAATTACATAACTGAGCAAATGACACTAAATGACAGTTGTCATAAACATGCATACAACCTCCTTCATTTTCATGACATGTGTCATGTCAGTCTTATGCACACCACTTCAAGTAAAGTGTTACCGAATATACATAATGATAAACTTGTCTAAAATGTTAGACAGACATTTTCCCCTTTCTCTGTTTGTTTCTGAGCTAAATCAACCTGTTCATCGTTCACTCAGCTCTAACCTTTCTTTAATAAAATATAAAGTCCTGGTTAACAGAAATCTAAAGTGACTGTCTTTCTGCTAGACATTTATTTTCCAGGCCAAATAAGGTGTGAAAGTTTCTCTCTCTCTCTCTCTCTCTCTCTCTCTCTCTCTCTCTCTCTCTCTCTCTCTCTCTCTCTCTCTCTCTCTCTCTCTCTCTCTCACACACACTCTCTCTCTCTCTTTCTCTCTCTCTCTCTCTCTCTCTCTCTCTCTCTCTCTCTCACACACACACACACACACACACACACACACACACACAGACACACACACACACACAGACACACACACACACACACCCTTTCTGATCTGATGTAGTTGATATGGCACTGATTCTAAAATGATACCAGGTACTTAAGCATGCAGCAGCATTCATTTTAGAATAAAGCTACAAATCATTAATCTTTACAATAGTGTTTGTGATTAGACATCTTCAGAAAGAGAATGTTTGCTTGTGGGAACATGTTTAAGCTGCAGCGTAGCGTACACACAAGCGGCTGTGTTTGGGTCAGGGGCCGGAGGACAGGAAATAGCACAGAAATTGACCGGTCTGTGGAGGACGACACAAACACACACACAGCTGCAGAGAGACAGTCAGGCCAATTACACTTTAACTCAGGACAATAAAGACGTCTTACAGTGCACAAGGCTTGTGTCTTGAACTTCGGCCCAACAGTGTTTGCTTTTAGATACTGTTTTATGCTGCAGAATACGGAAACAGACTGAAGCCGGACAGTAGCGTGACATTACTTTACAAGCCTGTATTTACAGTATACTCATAGTTAATATACAACTTGCTGGATCTCTAAGATGTGTAGCATTTTAAAAAGTAGGACAGATTATAAAATTGTAGTACTGTCCTTAAGAAGGGTACACTGTGAAAAAAATAAAAAGTTAAATTTACGGTAAAAAAACGGCAGGTGTAGTTGACGTAATTCTACCGTAAAAAAAAACCTGGTAAACACATTTTAGGTTTTACAATTTTAACTTGAATTTACAGTTAAATACCGTAATATAATAACTGCTAAAATGTTAATATATCATCATATTGAAGTACTGAAATCTGTTTTGAACCTTTGTAATACACTGATAACCACCAAAAGCAGGAGCTGATGAGAAAGTCACATGATGAACCAAAGCCAATCACAAGCAGCTTTTAAATATTAATATATATATAGATGCGCATTCACACAAACACTAATCACCATCATGGTGAGACGCAATAAACTGAAATATGCAATAAACATTCATTTAACAACATTATATGTAGCATGCAACCCTAATACACATAACTGATGAGAAAAGAAATAAGAAATATAGTTATTTCAAAGACAAAACATCGAATTCAAACAAAATTTGTAATGCAACGCAGTGTCACAACCAGTTGCTGGAGTGCCCATGTCAGCCACAAGAGGGCACTCTTTTTGGATTATTGTTTTTCGGTTCTGGACTTCGTTTCCCATCATCCCTTGCACTCATGATTGACAGCTAATGACAGCTGTATGTCATTTACTGATTAGTTTTCATCCTTGATTTATACTGTTTTCAGTATGTTTGGTTGCTGGATTATTGTTTGCAGTTTTCTGTTTTTGTGGGTTCCTCTGTGGATTACTTTTTATGTTTTTGCCCCAGTGTGGACAACTTTTTGGACTCTATAAATAAAGCTGCAATTGGATCATCTTGTTTTGAGAGTTTTTCGTGACACGCAGGGAATTCTGGGAACGTCAGTTTACGATTTTTCCCTGTGAAGTTTACAGGAACTTACTTTTAACCATTCAGCAGGTTTTTAATGCAGCATTTTCACAGTTTTTTACCGTTAAAATCACATAATTTTTTACAGTGTAAGATTAAAATAATTACATTACGCTGAGAAAAAGACTGTAATATCTAAATTAACTGGTCAAAAAATGTATTCAACATCACTCGACCAATCTATATACATGAATTTAAATCAGCAAAACTCATTTTTATGAGTACAATCAGATATAAATAGCCGTTTAAGATAACAGTCGCTGATTAACACTTTTTGCATGCATTAGATATCATGAGCTAATAATGAACTGCACATTTTACAGCATTTCTGGGAACACTTTACAATAATGACCCATTAGGTAATGCATTAATAAGTAATTTTATTAGTCTTTATTAACATTAGTTCATACAAATTCATTGTTATTTGGTCTATTGAATAATATTAACTTATACAACTACTGATTTTAATAATATATTAGTAAATGTGGAAATTAACAGACTAATTATTGTAAAGCATTACTCTAGGTTAATGTCAATTCATATATATATATAAATATACTATACAAACATATTGTTAAATGATGCTTGGTCATAATACACTATCTAATGTTAATTTATGCTATACAAAACATACAATGCATGTAGAAATTAATATTAACCTAGAATAATAAATAGCGTAAGCTTGACATTTCAATTACTTATTTATTATTCACATGTTATTTACAATTACATAAATCAGGTTAATGATGACTAGTGTCTACAGTATGTAAATGTCAATATGATCTTCTTTAGGGCAATATTAAAATTGACAAAAATTATAGTTCCTCTAGTTTCTAGATATACGTCTTGCAGATTCTCTATTAGCGTGTAAACTTATGAGTTGAGCCGTAGTTATGAAATCTGGTAATTGCACGGTTGGTGTGTGATGTGCATAACCAAAGACCTGGCAATTCATGGGCAGTGCAAAGCAACATGTAGATGTTATAATCATGCCTCAGCAGCCTGGACTGAACACTGTAAATCAAACTCTGAACAACGCTGGATATTCAGAGCGGCTAAACACAATGTTACAGTCTGCAAGCAGGAGGACAGATATTGAACTCGAGTCTAATTTATGAGTTGAAACGTTTTTAGGTTTATAATAAGACTTACTGCAGACTTGTTACATCATCTCCACAGCTACATCACAGCGGACTCAATCTGAGCAGTGTTGGGCTCGTTACTCAAACAATGTGATATATTACTCATTAGTTACTCATTTAAAATGTAATTTACTTGTTACTTTCTGGCAACGGTACACTACTAGTTACATTATTGTTTTGTCACGCACCTACAGAAGTTGTAACTGTGTATCTTTCACATACAATTATTTTAGAATGTTACTAATAAAATTTTTCTGCCTCATCATTTTATCAAATTCCACATTGTATCACAGTCAGAAGTCGTTACAAACACTCATAGTGATAATCAAGTAGAAGTCATGTTTAATTGTCACGTGAAGCTAATTGTGATTTCTCCGTTACCCGTATATTATTATATCTCATTATGTATTTGATCAAATCACGTACGTTTGTGAGAAAATATCAAATATGTTTAACTATGGTAATATAATGTAGCACATCCTGATCAGAGGGATGTAATACCAGAGTAAAGTAATACACAACAGTGTTCAGATCAAAATCAATATAATGCAATAAATGCTGAATGTAAGATTTTCCATATTCCAAGCTGGAGACATTGAGTCGTGAAAATTATGAACAGAAATCTAGGAATTATTAAATAGTTTGATGTTAAATCAGCAGGGTCGAGGCGTCAAAAGTAACTAACTAAGCTGTTTTATAGATAGTAACTGTAATATTACTGAAATCGTGTTAGTAATTAGTTACACTACTAGTTACCAGTGTTGGGGAAAGTTACTTTTAAAAGTAATGCGTTACAATATTGCGCTACTCCTTAAAAAAGTAACTAATTACGTTACTTAGTTACTTTTTATGGAAAGTAATGCCAAGTTATTGTTTGTTTTTAATACAGTAAGTTCTATTTATAGCAAATGTAAAAGCCTTTCACACCAAAAAGTGTAATGAATAAACCTCAGACTGAAGGACGAGTAAATCACGTCTGTACAGAAGAACACAGGAGAAGTTCAACACTCTTCAGCAATTAAAGAAACAATCAAGCACAATTGTTAATGTAAAGTCATTTTTGCTTATGTTGAACTGGATCATCAAAGGTCAGCAGCAAACACATCGGTTAATAAAATGGGATTAGATACATTTGTGTTGTTTAGCATATTTAATTATTGGAGGTTTGCATCATATTATGAGTTTTAATTCATCTTGATGAATACTGAATCTGTTTTTTGCGATGAATTAATGCACATTCAGATTTAGTCTCTAGAACTACAGTAAGATGTTCACACAGCGCACTGTCAGTCAATAAATGGAGAAAAAAGTAACTCAGATATTTTCTTGTAAATTAAAAAGTAATGCATTACTTTACTAGTTACTTGAAAAAGGTAATATTACGTAACTCGCGTTACTTGTAATGCATTACCCCCGAAACTGCTCGTTACTGCCCCACACTGAATCTGAGCAACCCTGCCCTGAGTGTTTTTCCACTTTCTCCCTTCACCCTTTATCTATCCCGTTATCACAGCAGAGCTCTCTCTTCTTGGAGAAACTGATTACTAATGATCCACTCGTATAATAGTTATCACGGTGCATAGGTGATATCACATTAGTGAAAGCCCAAGAGAGAGTCAGAAAATCAGAGTGCTGCATGGAAACATGGGTCATTGAGGTTTCACTACCTCCCGTATAGATATATTATATTTCTTCAGGAAGATTGCATTGATAATATGTGACCCTGGACTACAAAACTAGTCATAAGGGTCAATACATAACCTGAAAGCTTAATCAATTATATTTCCATTGATGTATGGTTTGTTATGGTTTGAAAATCTGGGATCTGAGGGTGCAATAAAATCTAAATATTGAGAAAATCATCTTTAAAGTTGTTCAAATGAAGTTCTTAGCAATGCATATTACTAATCAATAATTAAGTTTTGATATATTTACGGTACTAAATATCTTCATGGAACATGATCTTAATATCCTAATGATTTTTGGCATAAAATAAAAATGTATAATTTTGACCCATACAATGTATTGTTGGTTATTTCTACAAATACACCTGTGCTGCTTATGACTGCTTCTGTGCTCCAGAGTCACAAATGTAGCCTTAATGAGCCAAATGACCTTTACATTGAATTTGTATTTTCAGTTAGATCCGCCCCGAATACATTTGAACTCAATGTGCTGATGCCAAATCATGATGAGATAATGAACTCGCTCTACAATAACTTAAAGTCCAGACCGAGAGAAAGAAAGAGAACAAATACTTAAACACAATTCTCATTTATTTGGCACACAATTCTACACTCATATCTAGTGACATTTCTAGAAGAATCATTCTTTGTATTTTGGTAATTATAGTTATAGTGGGTATTAATAACAATAAGCACACTGTATTGGGTTTATTATTGCTTTCAGACAAAGGCCTACTGATGGCAGGGGTGTACAGTTCACTGGCAGTAATACTGTAGAAATTGTTCCACCTTGTGGACATTTATGAAAAAACAACTATTTTTGAAGACATGTTGAATACGTGACCCTCTGTGAAATCCAAGCTAAAGTCTCCAAATCTAATTATGAGATACGTTTGATTTCTACCATTAATTTCACTATAATTTCAGTCTTTGACATGACTATACTCAGTCAATATTAAAGAGATAAAGGTTAATTTTTCACAGAATGTTCTTTACTTTATGAAGGATGATTTTTTGTAGAAAACAGCAAATCACAAAAATATGACTTTAGCTGGGTTTTCATATACACACACACACACACACACACACACACACACACACACACACACACACACACACACATTAGCTAGATTGATTGTGAAATCTGTGTGATATTTGGCCTATATAATATTTGGCATATATAAATGCATCATTCACTCATTCATTCATTCATTTGCCTTTGGGCCAAATACATTTTAAATTTTCTCTATAAATTTCAAGGTTTACATTTAGGACAGTTTGCCAAAAAGAGTCACACCATCACCAGCCTCTCTAGAAATCACCTCACATTGCTATTACATTTCAGTAGTCTTGAGTTTCAAAATAACACATTTTTCTAAATATAAAATGCATTAGAGATGTCTTTATATCCATATGGTGACAGAGCCTTTGAATGAATGAATGAATGAATGAATGGTGCTTGTATATAGCGCTCTATTGTGTATTGTTGTACACCCAAAGCGCTTTACTATCATGTGGGGGGGGGGTCTTTCCTCAACCACCACCAGTGTGCAGCATCCACTTGGATGTGTTTGTATTGTGACCCAAAACATAGAGTAATGTGGACGAGTTTTATTTATTGAGTTGCCATAAAAGCAGTAACCTTGATTTGTGGCACTGGATTAGATTGAAATCAGTGACTTACTTGGTGTCTCAATTGTTGCATTTGGAGAAAAGTATGTGCTAAACGAGTAAATGTAAATGTGTGAATTTGAGGTTGAGGACATGCGTGACTTTCACATCATTTTCAGAGAGTGCTTTAATATAATGTGAGATGCTCAGATTCACCTTCCCTGTAAAAACAAAGGAACGTTATAAGCTTGGCATTTTTATGCATGTGTTTTCAGTGTATTGGTAAAGAAAAAGCTGATATCGCTCACCGTGACAAAACCAAGGAAGCTGATGGAGACATTTCTGTAAATGTTGATTGTAGTTATGTTTCCAGAGGGATGCGGTGCTTGAACATAATGTGCTGTTGGCCTTTAATACGTACCTAACCAAACCAAAACCATATTAAAAGTACAATTTTACAAATATTAGCTTATGATCATCATTTGGCAGTTGCAAAAAAAGCCTTTGAAATCTGATAATATAATATGATAACTATTTTATTCACTAGATATGTCAACAAACCATTTGCAAAAAGCTTGTCAGGAAACTGATTCTTAGCTCTTTTTAGGGTTGTGTCTCCAAACACATACATGACATCCTTCAGATTTGATGATTAAGAACATCTCGAACGTCAGAGACACTTTCCTCGGCTCCCTATTTTCCGTTCCTGAAGCTGTTCATGACCACCTTCGAGCCCATTCGGGGGTTTAAGTGGAAAGCAGTGTCATGCTTGTCCGTTGACCCAGTCTTGAAGTTTATCCCAAATCACAATCTAGATAATGACTTGTTTCTCCATAGAAGGTAGATATTAGTCCACAATGAAATAACTACAACATATCAAGTATTATTTAATATATTTAGTGCAGGGATGTGTATCTCTCGCGTCTTTGATGCCGTCTCAAAACTATTTTAATATCGTGATGCATGGAGATGTATTGAATTGTGCAATATGTATATTATCATGTGGTGGTTTAAGTAAGTATCGGAAGTCAATTTTATTTATATTGCATATTTAAACATAGCCAAGGTATCCAAAGTGCTGAACAAAGTCAAGTTTAAAAAACTAACATAAAGACTAAAATAAAAGCAAAAATAAAGTTTAAAACGCTAAAGAGTAGATAAGTTTCCAACCTTGATTTAAAAATGGTAATAGGGACAGATAAAACAGCCCCTGTCAGGTAGGGTTGAACGATTAATCTAAATAATCTAATTGCGATATTTATTTATTTTTCTTTTACCAATATTGCGATTGCGATTTAATTTAAGCTCTTTATATTCTGTATTATTCAACAAAGACAAGCAATAAATCATTGTATAGTGTCCAGTGTTGGGCACGCTACTCTAAAAAAGTAATTAGTTATATTTGACATCTCACAAATAGTTACATCGTTATAAAATAAACTAATTACCAGGGAAAGTAAAATATTGTTACTTTAAAAAAAGGTGCAAATATGTCACATAACTTGGATGCTCCAATATTAAATGTTAAGTGAATGGTCACTAAATAGAATATATTATTATTATAAACATTGTACACTAATCTACACTATTTTAATGTTTCTGTGGGACAACGTGAAAGACACCAATCAAATTATATTGATTATTGTAAATTGTATCAACCCTATATGGACATCTTGGCAATACAGTCTCCATTGGCTTGTAATTTATTTTTTTAGTTTACTCACCAAATTAATATTAATGATCTGATACACTAATATATATATATATATATAAAGCTTATGTTTGTAATATCTTATATCTCACTTAGCATCAGTCAGTCAAACATTTTCTGATGTGATTTGAAATTTGAAAAGGGATAAAAAAAAGTTAGTTCGAACCCGGGTCAATCGCATCAAAAATATAGACAACATATATTTTACCATCTGCACCACTGGAGCTGACAACATAACAGTGTTTTGTATTCTTGACCAGTCCTATGACGCGTTAGTGGGCGGAGCTTGTGTAAATAGCCTCTGCTAACAAGGCGGGTTATTTTCACTTAAACACTGTAAATTACACAGAATGATCTCTTTTTTTTTTTTTTACCAGGGACTTGCTCAAAGGATCCACTAGGTGGCGCAATTTACCTGAAAGTAAGCTGTTATAACACTCACACAAGGAGATGGTGGCTTTGCCCAAGTCTGTGTTTTTAAAAACATGTCTGACAAGTGTTTTTGTTAGTTTAATATAGTTTAATGTAACAAAATGATCATAGGTCACATGAAGCGATGTGTGAGTTTACAGACAGAAATAAAGACCTCATCATTACTGTCAGTCCTAACCTGCATGCTGATATATTCCTCTGAAACACAAAAGCAGATCTTCACACATTACAAGGACTCGGATGGATGGAATAAGTCTTTTATGAACTGAATTTAATCATACACAGCTGACTAGATTGAGAAGATTATCAGCAAGCAGCTGTAATTTCTGACCATTTATTTTGACTTCAAAAAACACAGAACTCATGTTTTTAGGTATAGACTACTTATACGCTGCTTCTTTGTCATTTTGGAGCTTATACTGTGATCTATGAGACATGGAATGGACTATTTGAGATACAAAACAAGAAAAAGAAAGACCACATAGACTTGGAACAACTCATTTTTGAGTGAACTATTAATTCAAGACAACATTTGAGTACTCTGCTAGTTGCAAAAGCCTCCAGCTACAGGCCAAATATTCTGTCCAGTCATCAGCCAAAGGTTTTTTTTTTTTGCCTTATGTGATGTAACCGGGTTGCATGACTTTGATGGATAATGTCAGAGGAGGACAGTAAGCCATTCACAGAAATCTTCTTGAAAGTCAATGATGATCCTGATTTTAGGTGCTCCGTTTGATCTCTTAAGGCCAGACACTGCAGGTGAATGGAGTAAAACAATTAACCAACAGTTATCACCTTACTTACCTAGTTGATTGATTACATTCATAAATGCAAAAAAATTGTATTACGAGTTTTCTAAAATGTTAGGTTTAAATATGCAAATGAGGCATTATTTAATTAAATATTTGCTAATTTGCATACATATCTAGTACACAAATCTAAACACTGGATGAAGTCAGTTTCAAAATTATTGTTACATTGAGTCAAAAAGTTGTTACAGATGAAACTGAGTATCTAATTTTTGTCACTCCATAATTCATAAAATGCTTAGAAAAGGACAAAAAAACACTACACTGTAAAAATAAAATGTATGTGAAATGTACAGTAATTTACTGTGTTTGTCCACTGGAAATGACTGTATACTAGTTCACAGTAGAATACTGTAGTTTCAGTCAAAATTGCAGTAATATAAGAAGTACTGTGAGTGTCACAGTAACCAGCAATGTCTTGTAGAAAATTACAGTAACTTTCAATGTATTGTAGAAAACACAATAAGCAATTATGTACTGTAGAAAATTACAGTAACCAAAATTTGTTTTATTGTTGTCAACGCATCTAGCAATAAGTGAAGAATGATTAATGAAGCTTTTTATAATGATGAGCAGTTAACTGACTGTTGATAAATAATATTTACATTTAAATAATGCAACATGCATTATTATTATTTTTTATTTTTTTATAAATCAATATAGCTAAACAGCAATGGAATCTGTAGGTACCGATAGTCTTGTGGTTAGCGCACTGACAAAAGACCAAAGTATACTTCACTTTCTACACGTACGTGAGGGACAGCGTAAAGTGCGCGTGATGCGAATTTCATCATCAGAATAGTACTGCACGCACACCATGGCCGCACATGCGCATTAAACTCTCTTGCAGTAATTAGTTTATCCACAAGGTGGAAACGCTGCTGGGGGGGGGGTATCGATTCACAAGGTAGCCGAAGAAAAACTGAATAAACATATGCTTCCCACACCTCCAGAATAAGCTTAGACACTGTCCGGCTTCCCAAACGGTAGCTTACGCAATACTTGGTCACAGCTAGCCTTTCCACTGTGCTTACCGGACTTCTATGAGTTGTTCTTCCTTGTCCTTTGTCATACTGCGATCTTCATAAATGCTCCCTACACCCCCCGCTAGGCCAGGAGAGGTATTGCAATTTGGCGCAAAGCGCAAGCGTTGTACGTCTGTGTGCGCATGCGAGTCAAATTAAGTATATTTGCAAGGCTGCGTGTATGACTGTGCGCATACACTAACGTACGCGTTAAAAAAAGAAGTATACTTGGGCCCATATAGTGCAACTGTCTCTGACAACTCGTGTTTGATTCCTGGCTTAAGGTCCTTTGCCAATCACCAATTACAAATTACTGTAATTATTTTATACAGTAAGTTACTTGACACTTGCTGCCAGTAAATTACTGTAATTATGTTCTACAGTTAGTTACTTGATACTTGCTGCAAACGGTAAATTACTCTAATACTTGGTCTACAGCTAAGTTACTTTCCACTGTGCTTACCAGTGACATTACTGTAATTATGTTCTACAGTAAGTACTTGACACTTGCTTCCAGTATTACTGTCATTATGTCTGCAGTAAGTTACTTGAAACTTGCTGCCAGTACAATCCCCCGTATTATTTTCTACAGGAGAGGTACTTGCAATTTGGCTGCCAGTAAGCGCATTAGCTGTATGTATTTTCTGTAGTTAGTAACTTGACACTTGCTGCCAGTCAATTACTGTAGTATATTTTCTACAGGCTAAGTTACGTATGACCTGTGCGCATCCAGCTAATTACTGTAAGTTATTTTCTACAGTAAGTTACTTGACACCTGGGCTTCCAGTAAATTACTGTAGTTATTTCTACAGTAAGTCTACTTGACACTTGCTTCCAGTAAATTACTGTAATTCCTGTTCTACAGTAAGGTCCTTAGCCAACTTGCTGCCAGTAAATTACTGTAATTATTTTATACAGTAAGTTACTTGACACTTGCTGCCAGTAAATTACTGTAATTATGTTCTACAGTTAGTTACTTGACACTTGCCGCAAGTAAATTACTGTAATTATTTTCTACAGTAAGTTACTTGACACTTGCTTCCAGTAAATTACTGTAATTATGTTCTACAGTAAGTTACTTGACACTTGCTTCCAGTAAATTACTGTAATTATGTTCTACAGTAAGTTACTTGAAACTTGCTGCCAGTAAATCACTGTATTTATTTTCTACAGTAAGTTACTTGAAACTTGCTGCCAGTAAATTACTGTAATTATTTTCTATAGTTAGTAACTTGACACTTGCTGCCAGTAAATTACTGTAGTTATTTTCTACAATAAGTTACTTGACACTTGCGTCCAGTAAATTACTGTAATTATTTTCTACAGTAAGTTACTTGACACCTGCTTCCAGAAAATTACTGTAGTTATTTTCTACAGTAAGTTACTTGACACTTGCTTCCAGTAAATTACTGTAATTATGTTCTACAGTAAGTTACTTGAAACTTGCTGCCAGTAAATCACTGTATTTATTTTCTACAGTAAGTTACTTGAAACTTGCTGCCAGTAAATTACTGTAATTATTTTCTACAGTAAGTTACTTGAAACTTGCTGCCAGTAAATTACTGTAATTATTTTCTACAGTAAGTTACTTGACACTTGCTTCCAGTAAATTACTGTAATTATGTTCTACAGTAAGTTACTTGAAACTTGCTGCCAGTAAATTACTGTAATTATGTTCTACAGTAAGTTACTTGACACCTGCTGCCAGTAAATTACTGTAATTATTTTCTACAGTAAGTTGCTTGTCACTTGTCACGGTTAATTACTGTAAATTTCGTAAAGAATTACTGTAAAAATAATGTCAGTTTCTAACAGTGTATATTTTAACAATTTTGGGGGAATACAATGTTGTATAATCAAGCAAATTATACATGAACAAATCCCTCTGTAAAAACCTTGATGATACAGACTATAGGAATACAAATGTAAAGTTTGGTGTGTAAGTTCTGCTAAAGTGGAGATTTATGGCTCAGCGTAGGAGAAAATACTCCTTTTTTAGAAAACCTATAAAAATACATATTGTAATTGAAATCTATTGACACAAATAGATAAAGTGCTATAAAAGAAACACTTAACAGAGTCTTTTTAGGATATTTTCTTTCCACTAGTCTGAAAAAAAAACACTATGAAAAACCAAAAAGCCTAAAATCTCAAATTTGACAGATGCATGAAAACAACGTTTTTGCCAGCATTGTCTCATCTTAAAGGTCTCAGAATCAACCAACCTGTAAACGGATGTCTTTTAATTAAACTCTAAACTAAACATAACATAACAACATAAAAATGCTGCATTAAGGTTGCTGGAAATTAGACTCTGGCTGTTGAAATGCTTGTGTTGCCTCACATGTCTTCTCCCATCAGCAGCGGCTGCAGAAAGAGTCCAGCCGTTCCCAGAATGCACACGAGGACAAACACCCAGAGAAAGATCCGGTCGATCACCATCGCCACATACTTCCAGTCGTCCTGGACCTGTAGAGACGTGGCGGTGGGGGGGCAAGACATGAACTCTGGATCAGTTTTGATAGGCACATTTCTAAGGCCTCTAAATGATAAAACTTTGCTGTTAAGCGTGTTTCTACTTCATCTCTTCTGTTGTCTGATTTATTAGAGTTTTTATCTAGTAGAAGCTCTTTTAATAACATTTCTGCTGTCAAATCTGGACTGATTTTATCAAGTAAGCGTCAGAATAACTGCAGTCATATCTCCAGATGAACACTTTCTGAAGCAGTTCAGCTTTACTTGATTCTCAATCAATCGTGTTTTATCTTCTGAGGAGCGTTTGTTTCCTTCACTGTTCCTCAGCGGAGGAATGATCTTCATCTCACATCTTCTGAGGAGCGTTTATCTCTCAATCAGCATTGCATTATATGTTTGGATCATTCACATCCAGTGTTGGGGGTAACGCATTACAAGTAATAATATTACAATGCAAGTTACATAATAATATTACTTTTTTCAAGTAACTAGTAAAGTAATGTATTACTTTTTTAATTTACAAGAAAATATCTGAGTTACTTTTTTCTCATTTATTGACTGACAGTGCGCTGTGTGAACATGGTACTGTAGTTCTAGAGACTAAATCCGAATGTGCATTAATTCATCGCAAAAAAATTATTTAGTATTCATCAAAATGAATTAAAACTCATAATATGATGCAAGCCTTCAATAATTCAATATGTTAAAAAACACAAATGTATCTAATCCAATTTTATTAACCGATGTGTTTCCTGCTGACCTTTGATGATCCAGTTCAACATAAGCAAAAATGACTTTACATTAACAATTGTGCTTGATTGCTTTTTTAATTGCTGAAGAGTGTTCTCTTGTGTTCTTCTGTACAGACGTGATTTACTCGTCCTTCAGCCTGAGGTTTATTTTTTAAACTTTTGGTGTGAAAGGCCTTTAAAATGTCTATAAATAAAACTTATTGTATTAAAAACAAACAATCAAGCACTGCTCATATTTTGTAGTAAAAGTCGTGCGAAAGTAACGCAAAAGTAACGTAATGCATTACTTTCCATAAAAAGTAACTAAGTAACGTAATTAGTTACTTTTTTAGGGAGTAACGCAATACTGTAACGCATTACTTTCCATAAAAAGTAACTAAGTAACGTAATTAGTTACTTTTTTAGGGAGTAACGCAATTTTGTAACGCATTACTTTCCATAAAAAGTAACTAAGTAACGTAATTAGTTACTTTTTTAGGGAGTAACGCAATATTGTAATGCATTACTTTTAAAAGTAACTTTCCCCAACACTGTTCACATCTAATCTTACTAATACACAATATTGCAGATATAGAGTGATGACTAATATTTGCATTACATTTAGCCATTTAGCAGACACTTTTATCCAAATGAGGACAATGGAAGCAATCAAAACCAACAAAAGAGCAATGATACGCAAGTACAAGTCTCAGTTCCCTTAACGCAGTACACGTAGCAAGTTTTTATTATTAATATGTAATAACTAAAAAGAAAACAGATGGATTTCATAGAAAATTATAGAGAAAGCAAGTGTTAGAGGCCTTTTTTAAAGAAAACAAGCAGTTGTGCAAGTAGTGCAAGTGTTAACTTGTAAAGTGATAAACAAATATAAAATAGATTTACAATAGAGAGCGCTAGAGTTTTAGATTTATTCAGATAATTTTATGTCAGTATCTGCTACACTGTTATAAAGATCTAATTGATTTATATCACAAGCATCAGAATGTCATCATATAAATATCAGCATCTGAACCAAATTGTATATTTGTGCTCTGAATAAAATTGAGCTGTTTTTCCTCCGTATTCTCGCTATATCACACTATATGAGTCATAAAAGCCTATAATGGATCAAAAAAAAAATCTTTATTTTGTCTAAAGATTCAATAAACTGTTACGTTTCATAAAATTGCACTATTATTTCATAAGTTAGGCTTTACAGACTTAAACCATCATTCGGTAGTAACTCTAGCACTCTATTCTAATTATATTCTTTAAAGAATAAAACTTGCCTCTTTTAGACTTTCATTCTATTAATTTATTTAAAATAAACTAACACTAGCTTCTCTAATCTTTTTGTATTCTGTCTATTTGTTTTATTTGTATTTATTAGACAATTAACAAAAAGCAAAAAAAGGCCTCTAACACGGTTCTTTTTCTATTCTATATGTTTATTTATTATAAAATAAAATAAAATAAAAACGTGCTATGTGTACTGCGTTAAGCTAACTGAGACTTGTTATAGCACCTGCGTATCATTGCTCTTTTGTTCATGTCGATTGCTTCCATTGTCCTCATTTGGATAACGACTAAATGTAAATGTAGTTGATAGAGTTCAGCATTAAAGTAAAAACATGCTTTATTTTCTCTCTTACAGCATCCCCTGCTTGTTTAACACTAAATACTAAAGACCTAGAAATAGAAAGTGTCATAAATAATACAGTCAAACCAAAATTTAGTCAGACACTATATATCATTTTTGATATATTTTTGTACTAGTGGGTTCAGGTCTCTATAGTTAATTTATGTAAGTGAGGATAACAAAATAAAATAAACTGTGACATACAGTGGACCACCAGTAAAATGTGGGAGCAAAAATTGATTTGAGCTGATCATGTTTTGCTCAAGTCTTTAATTACTACTTTTTACACCACAGACTGAAGAAAATGAAGCATTGCTTGCTAATTGGTTGAGCTAAATTGGTATTATCTAATAGTGTTCTTAAATGTAACATCTGACAGCTATTCAACCGAATACTAGTGTTGGGAATCGGATGTTTAAATACTTCTTGTAAAATTAATTTCAGTTGCACCCATCAATTCCTGTGTATGCATATACATTTTTTAGGAGACGACAAGGGGCTGATAAAAATCAATTTATCTTTGAGTCATTCATTCATGAGATTCATTCAAATATACTGATTCATCCTGAAACGAAGCAAGTAAATACCGAGTGATTCATTGAATCATTCCATGCAAAAATTATATGAGAATTGGTTCAGTTGTCTGAAATATTTTCTCCAGAATTGTGAAAGAGCTACGCAAACTGCATTTAAAAAAATTCTCATTTGATCCAGAATCGTGCCGCTCTATTTTGCACACAAACAGCTCTTAATCGAATCCTGCTTTTATGCAGCCGGCTCATTTGTGTTCATGGTATTCAACAGCAATTAAATGTTTTGCAAAAAGAGACAGAATAAATTAGTTTGATATCAATTATTTAGTTTTTAACCACATCGGAATCAAAACTGGGAATCGATAAGAAGAATCAGAATTGATACAACTCGAATAATGCCCACCTGAATACATTACACACCTTTCTTTAATTAAAGTTATCTGACATTATCAAGATGAATTTGCTCTGAGACTAATATTTTATCACCATTTAAACTGTGATAACATGAGAAATGTGGAATAAATTCTGGTTTGACTGCATCATTTGATGTAAGTTCACTCACCTCCTTGGCCTCGTTCTGTAACCGCATGTTTTCGGCGATGTACTTGACGCTCTCTATGGCATCTCTGACCTGTGGAGACATGCACAGAAACCCGTCATCCAGAGACTCGTTGGAAACGCTGGTGTCTTGTTGCTTCCACATGCATCGTCCGTCTCGACACTGAAAGCCAGGAGCTGGCGTTACGAGGTTGTTGAGCTCGGTGGTGCACAGGAGCGAAAGAGTCTCTGGAGCGTGAAGAGCGCACGATCTAGTCTTCCTCTCCGGGTCTTTCTCAGGCCGAGTCATGAACATGACCCAAGGGAGCAGACCGAGAAAGACTTTCCGAACCCAACCGGGCATGGTGTGAGTCTTAGGCGTGCGGTAATGCACATTGAGCACAAACACAGTGATCACGATAGACAGAGTCACAAATATCATGGTGAAAAGCAGGTACTCTCCAATCAGAGGGATGACGAGAGACGTGGACGGGATGGTTTCGGTGATGACCAAGAGGAAGACAGTGAGGGAGAGGAGAACAGAAATACACAAGGTCACCTTCTCTCCACAATCGGACGGGAGATAAAACACCAGGACGGTCAGAAAGGAGATGAGCAGACAGGGAATGATCATGTTGATAGTGTAGAAGAGCGGCAGGCGGCGGATGTAGAGCGAGTAAGTGATGTCGGTGTAGATCTCCTCGCAGCAGTTGTACTTGATGTCGTGCTTGTATCCTGGAGCGTCGATGATCATCCACTCGCCGCTCTCCCAGAAATCCTTCAGGTTGATGGTGGAGCCGATGAGCACCAGGTCGATCTTAGCTTTGTCGTAGGTCCACGAGCCGAACTTCATAGTGCAGTTCTGGTAGTCGAAGGGGAAGAAGGTGACGTCGATCTTGCAGGAGCTCTTAAAGATGGCCGGTGGGATCCAGGTGACGTCTCCATTGTAGCGAAGAAGAGCTTTTGTTTTGTCGTCCACCTGGAAATCTCCAACTGCGCTGAGGTTTGGAAACAGAAACGGATCGTGAAGGACTGACGAGGCCATTGAACCTTTTTCAATTTTCAGACACATAAACAATACAATCACAAGACTAGTGCTGCCAAACGATTAATCACATCCAAAATAAAAGTCTTTGTGTGCAAAATATATGTGTGTGTGTACTGTGTATATAAATACACACATGCATATATAAATTGTAGAAAAATATGCTATGTTTACATATTAAATATCTTTATATATAATATAACTTCTATGAATATAAACATATACATATTTTAAAACTATATACTGTATGTGTGCATCTTTATAAATACATAATAAGTACACACATATATATTATTATTAAAACTTTGGTAACACTTTATTTAAAGGTGTCATAATACTGAGTAATTACCTAATTGAGTTCTTGGTAGTAGCCATTATACTTGCATGAAATAAAATGTACTTACCATGTAATTAAGTTATGGATCAGCCTGTAATTACATTTTTTTATTATGTAGATGTAATAGACAGCTACTGTTACACATATGATACACACCGAGCTACTTGTGTAACCAAAGGATTGACTTTATACAACGTAATTATAAATGCAAGCACACATACATAAGATCGTTAAAATAAAGAGTATCAAGATTGTTCTTAAAGGAACACTCCACTTTTTTCTGTTGTTGACAGTAGACTCATTTTATGACTACCCAAGAGTTAAAGAGTTGAGTTTTACCGTTTTTGGATCCTTTCAACCGATCTCCGGGTGCACTTTAGGCGTAGCTTAGCATAGATCATTGAATCGGATTAGACCGTTAGCATCATGCTCAAAAATGACCAAAGAGTTTCAATATTTTTCCTATTTAAAGCTTGACTCTTCTGTAGTTATATCGTGTACTAAGACCGACGGAAAATGACAAGTTGTGATTTTCGAGGCCGATATTGCGCAGCGCCTGAAAATAGTACCAGCACATATCCTAGCTGGGGACTACTTTCAGGCGCTGCATGATATCGTTGTGGTACGGCAGTAAAGCTCCTTGATTATTACGCCGGAATGAGAATATAGTTCTTAGCTATATCGGTCTAGAACATCACAACTTTTCATTTTCCGTCAGTCTTAGTACACGACACAAATAGTATATATTTTGAATATGTTTACATGTATTAACATTTATATTCTTATATTTTATATTATTCAATTCAAGTTTACTTTGTATAGCGCTTTTCACGATGCAAATCGTTGCGAAGCAGCTTTACAGAAAATTAAAGTTTCTACATTATATTTAGTAATAGCTCATCAGTGGTGACTATCTCAAGTTGCAGAAATGTACAGTAAACATCAAGCAGTTATTGTCATGTGAACACTATTAACAGCAATGATTATATGTTGCGATCAAACTTAAAGCAAAATTTGGTCGTTTTGTATGTTGTCTGAGGTTTGGCATCATTTGAGGTCTATAGTATATAAATAAACATAACATATTTTTCTTGTATTTATAAATACATACTAAATATACACCACACACACACATATCATGTAAACAATTTGTTTTATTATGGATGAGATTAATCGTTTGACCGCACTATGGGAGAGTACCACAAATATATATATTTTTGCATTCCCACTTGCTCAAATAGCAAAAGAAAAACCCCACAATAGTGTGTTTTCATGACTTTTAATAAAACAATAAAATAAATTGAGACTGACAACCCGCGCATTAGTATTTACTAGTTTTTTTTTGTAATTTGATAGTAATATAATACAAAGAATAGTGTTATAAATGTGCATAATTAGAAAACTTTTGAGGATTTACGATGCTGATGAGGGTTAAACGCATCATTGCAGTCTTGTGAAAATGGTCCATAACGAAGCGAGGAACAGAACGGAGAACTTACTTGTTGTACAACACAATGTCTGGCTTCCAAATCTTGTTGGAGGGCACACGGATAAACTCAACGCCTCCGAAATCCTTGGGATTCCACCGGAGCTTATAATCGTTCCAAATCTAGGACAAATACAAACACACACACACACACAAACGAGTTTCGGCCACTGAATAAAAAAGGTAATCGCAACTTTTATCTAACAATTCTGACTGTTTTTGAGTCTTGAGTTAATATCTCGCAATTCTTACTTTATAACATGCAATTGCAAGTTTGGTAACACTTTATTTTAGGGTCTCTTATCTAGTTGCTTATTAGCATGCATATTATTAGAATATTAGCCAATTATTAGTAGTTATACTACGGGGCCGTTGAATGCTTGAATCTGATTGGCTGACGAACATTTTGAGGCATGCAATTATTTTCAGGGAAACGCACGGTGAACGTAGTTCCAGGCACCGCATTACACACTTCGCCTAATGATTTCTGTTATTTCAAAGGTCTTATAACAGAAAAATAACCAAAACCTACAACGACACTGCCCAAAGAAATAAATACAGTAAACAAAAGGATAAAATCGACAGATCTTGTCCATGTTTTTGCAACAAAATTACGTTTTATTATGTATGGAAAGCACATAGCCTAATGTTTCTCGGTCTCTCCCTCACAGACACATGTATAGTTTACACACATCTTAACATAAGCGCTAATGTAGTTAGCACTACTCTGATGATTTTATCAGTAACATAGTTTAAAAACTTAAAACTACATGACTTCTCACAAGCGAGGTAACAACAACGGCTCTGTTCGTGAAGAAAATATAACTTAAAGTCTCACTACACGCCGATTAATGACTCACAGAGGTAACATTAATCTCTTTCTCTCTCTCTCATAACGTAGGTATTAACTGTAGTAACTGCATTAGTCTGCTATCAACTGCTCAAGCCTCCGTTACGGTTTAAAATGACGTTTTAGGATAAGCAAGAGAGGCGTTGGATGAGATGCGGAAGAAATAATCCTATTCACAATTGTGATTGAAGTCGAAAAACCAGACGAATGCCTTGAAATATATCATCTGAACGATGTCTTGAAGTGTGGCAACGGTATTATAAGCGGAATAATTGACTCCGAGCCGCTGAATTATTCGAAAAATAATGCACACCTGATGACCGCATCACCACATCGGGTGTGTATTATTTTTCTAATAATCCAACGGCCCGTCATCAATTATTCCTTACTAATTAAACAAATATAAATGTCTTATTCTACATGAACTTATTCTCCTAAACCTACCCAATACCTAAACTTAACAACTACCTTACTAACTATTAATAATCAGCAAATTAGGAATTTATGAAGGGAAAAGTTGTATAGTGAATATGTGTTCCCTGTTTTAAAGTGTTACCGCAAGTAAATATCATGCAGTTCTGAGGAAAAAGTCAGAATTGCAAGATGTAAACTCGCAATTGTGAGGAAAAACAGAATTGTGCCATTGTTAGAAAAAAGTATTTTTTTCTCTTAACTACACTTTATTACTCGCACTTGCAAGATATTGTCAGAATTGCGATATATAACTCAAAATTGTGAGAAGAAAATCAGAATTGCATGGATAAAGTCATAATTCCAAGATATAAACTTAAAATTGCGACCAAAAAAGTCTTGAAGATCTAACTTTATAACGCACAATTACGAGAAAAAGTCAGAATTGTATGATTTAAACTCGCAATTCTGAGACAAAAATGTTGGAAATTAGATAAAAATCGGCAATTACCTTGTTTTATTTCTTATTCAGTGGCTTCTATGGTTTCCAAAGTTATTAAAAAAAATACTGGAGTATATTTTGCAAGAAAATATGGTTTCAGTTTTTCAAATTCAAAACTTCATCTTAAAATGATTTTCCAAATTAGACCTCCGCAATGCTTATAATCTCATCTGCATCAGAAGCGGTGATGAATGGAAAACCAGCACTGGGCACTATGAATATTCTATATTCCAATCCTTCATCAACGATATCTTCCGGGACATGCTGGACCATTGGGTAATTGTTTACATCGATGACATTCTTCTCTATTCTGACACATATGAGGAACATGTGCAACATGTGAGGAGGGTGTTACAGCGGCCCATCGATCATAGATTATATGCCAAAGCCAAGAAGTGCGAATTTCACCAGACCAGCACATCATTCTTGGGCTATATCATTAATCAAAGGGGAGTGGCGATGGACGAGAAGAAGGTCAGAGCTGTTCTAGATTGGCCGCAACCGGCAACTTTAAAGGAACTGGATTCGCAAATTTCTACCGGCGTTTCATCAGAAATTTCAGTTCTGTGGCTTCTCCCTTAACCTCTATCTCACATGGTCTCTCACAGCATTGGAGGCTTTTACGGAACTCAAATCACTGTTCACATCTGCTCCCATTCTCCATCACCCTGATCCTGAACTTCACTTAATAGTAGAAGTGGATGCCTCAAATACGGGCATCGGAGGCATTCTCTAACAGCGACATGGCTGCACACCCGAACTCCACCCTTGTGCCTACTTTTCCCGCAAACTCAGCTCAGCCGAACAGAATTACGACGTCAGAAACACGGAATTGTTAGCCATGAAATCAGCTATGGAGGAGTGGCGACATTGGCTAGAAGGATCAAAACACCCATTTGTTGTTCTTACTGACCACAAGAATTTAGAATATCTACGATCTGCCAAAAGACTGAACCCCAGACAGGCCCGATGGGCACTTTTTTTTTAAACGTTTTGACTTCTCTGTAACATATCGTCCTGGTTCTAAGAATACCAAAGCTGACGCCTTGTCACGTCAACACGACTGCTCGAGCCCCAGTAACCCAGAGGAAACCCTTTTCCCAGAGTCATTAATTGTGGCACCAGTTCAATGGGACATTATGACAGAACTTGATCAGGTCAATTTACAAGAACCCTCCCCTCCCGAATGCTCCCCTGACAAGACCTTTGTTCCTCAAGAACTCCGAAGGAAGGTCATACAACACATTCACTCTGTGCTCAGCTCTGGTCACCCTGGGATCACTGCGACTCTCCACCTTCTCCAAAACAGCTTCTGGTGGCCAACCATGAGAACAGACACAATAGACTTTATTCACAGATGCGCCACCTGTAACAAGAGCAAGTCTCCCAGGCAACTACCATCCGGCTTATTGCACCCTTTGCCAGTTCCTCGCCGACCATGGTCTCATCTGGCTATCGACTTCATCACTGATCTCCCCAAATCCGATGGCAGTGCCACAATACTCACTGTCATAGATAGTTTCTCCAAGGCCTGTCGCTTAATTCCACTTTCCAAACTACCCACAGCCTTCGAAACAGCGGATGCCCAATGCAACTTTGTGTTTTGCTTCTATGGTCTCCCTGAGGACATCGTGTCGGACCGAGGTCGTCAATTCACCTCCAGAGTGTGGGCTTTCTTCCAAAAACTTAATATCAACATCAGCCTCACTTCAGGATATCACCCGCAATCAAATGGCCAGACTGAATGGCTCAATCAGGAGATCACACGATTCCTCAGATCCTACTGCCAACAGAACCAAGTAGACTGGAGTCAATACCTCATGTGGGCAGAGTATGCCCAGAACTCACTTCAAAAAGCCTCAACAGGTCTAACTCCTTTTCAATGCATAATGGGATTCCAACCACCGTTATTCCCATGGTCAGGAGAACCGACTGAAGTGCCTGCTATAAATGACTGGCTTCAGAGGAGCGAGAACATTTGGAATCAGGCTCACACCCACTTGCTACATGCCATTAGGAGGCAGAAGTTGCAAGCCGATCGTCACCGTCGCCCCAATCCTGAATACACTCCAGGTCAATGGGTCTATTTATCTACCCGAGATCTCCGTCTCAAACTTCCGTGCAGGAAACTCAGCCCCAGGGACGTGGGTCCCTTCAAAATTATTAAACAAATAACACCAGTTTCTTTTCGTTTGGCATTACCCGCTAATTATCGTATTCCTCCTACATTTCATGTTTCACTTCTCAAACCAGCTGGTGGCCCGAGCGCGGAGGTGGAGAAGCAGACCAGTGACCAGGGCCCTCCACCCATCTTGGGCTCTGTCACAAACGAGACTCCCACAGTGCTTCCCGCTCGCCACCAGAGGGAACTCTCCACTGAGTATTCGGACTTCATTTCCCTCTCACGTACCTGGTCCTGATTGCTTTTGCACCTGACCTGCATTAGTGGACTATTTATACAGCTCTTTGACTCTCCCTCTTTGCGAAGTCTTGAATTGCCTGGGTGTGCATTTCTGAGCGTTTCTTTCTGTGCCTTGTCTACTTGTGTATTATCTTGGATTGTTTTCTCTCATCGTGATTGCTTGCTGCCTGCCCTGATCTCATGCCCGTCCCTGGATTCCGAGTTGTCTTGCCTCTACTGCTGTGTTTGCTGGTGATTGACCCTGTCTGTTCTACCATGTTTTCAATAAAACTGCAAATGGATCCTCAATCTGTTGAAGCCTCATTACAGATGCATACTAAAGATATAGTGCTGAGAATGAGAATGCACTGTAATATTGCCTACAATGCATTGTTTTCTACAGTACATTACTGTTATAATGGAAAACAGTATGTTACTGTCAGCATGTGGTTGTTTTACAGCTATTTTTTACATAAGTATGCATTACATCGTTCACAAAATTATAAAAATAATATTTGCAGATTTCTTGCTGAAACTGGTTGTTTGCCATGTGTTTTAATGCAATAGATACGTTTTATAAATGTGGCTACACTGATTAATTTACAAATACTTTCAAAATGCATTATATATAAAAGCTTCAAGTAAATTGTTTGCTGATTTCTTGTTTCCAGAGTAGTTTTCTGCACACATTATGAAGTTATTTGCAGCATGTTTGTGTGTTATGCTTAATTAATTCAGTATTCCAGGATACAGCAAACACATACAGACTAAACGAAGGACCACAATCTGATGCTGACGAGGATAAAGCCTTCAAAGACATGGTTGTAAGCCGTCTCTGGTTAAATCTGATGAAACATCAGCACAGTCCCGTCGTCACCGAGAGGAAAGGACATATTGATCACGTTTAATATATTTTAGGGAGGCAATGCCAACTCAAGGCAGATTTAATAGAACTGACACATCAATAGATGCACAGTTTCCAGGTCAGGTGCTTAAATACATTGTATGACTTGCCATCCTGGTGAATTAATCATGTATTAAATTTTATCAGCTTGATTAAATGTGATTATTGATTTGCCATTTAAACGTTAATGAACGGCATGGTTAATTCAGGAGGGCACAATGCTTCATTTGGTTAGTTCTTCTTCTTCACATAATCACTCTCATAACAAATGATATGACCTAAAGCTGATTTCCAATATTCAGGTAATCAAAGCAATTAGACAATTAGACATCTGGAAACCAGTAATACTGAGATCACGGTCCCATTTGTGACACAAAACCAGTCATAAGGGTCAATTTTGTACAATGTGTGCCTCATCTGAAAGCTGAATAAATTATATTTCCATTGATGTATGGTTTGGACAATATTTGAAAATCTGGAATCTGAGGGTGCAAAATATTAATAATATAAGAAGAATTAAGAAATGTGTGTTCTTGCTCATTTGTAGGTTATAATTGTCGTTTGTAAGCTGAATCTGCTCAAAGAAATAATGAATGCAAACGAGTCATCTGTGCCTGATATTTTCAGTGTTTCTGGATTTGTTATGTTATTATTAGCATTTGTTTTAAAATTGTCTGAATTTGTGATATTGCTATGAATCCCAAATATGTGGTATAACCGTAAAAAGTAACTTCAAGCCTGTCACATTAAAGCTGGGATTGTACAAAAACATCACATAATAATATAACTGAAAAAACAAGAAAGAAATAGAAAGAAAGAAACGTGCTTTTTGTCTACATTAACACTAAACTGTGACTCTGTATATATAAATAAAAATGTGTCCCTGGAGCATAAACCAGTCATAAGGGTCAATTTTTAGATATTAAGATTTATGCATCATCTGAAAGCTGAGTAAATAATATTGCCATTGATGTATGGTTTGGACAATATTTGAAAATCTGGAATCTGAGGGTGCAAAAAAATCTAAATATTGAGAAAATCATCTTTAAAGTTGTTCAAATGAAGTTCTTAGCAATGCATATTACTAATCAAACATATTTTTTGTTGTATTTATGGTAGTTAATATACAAAATCTCTTAATGGAACATGATCTTAATATCCTAATGATTTTTGGCATATAATACAAATTATAATTTTGAGCCATACAATGTATTGTTGGCTATTTCTACAAATATACCTATGCTGCTTATGACTTTACTACAGGGTCACATCATCTGCACTTCACACCAGCAGCAAGTCAAATCAAATCCACCTGCTGCACCAATCATTGTAAACAGTGACCGCAAAACATATTGAATACAATTATGTAAATAAATCAATGACCTTTGGATGTGCGTGAATCATGCATGAGCTTACATGTCGCAGCCAGAGATTGGTCTCCATGATCTGGTTCACCTCGTCCTGCGTGGGGGGAATACAGATGAGAAAGTCTCTGAGAGTCGCACACAAATCAACTGCAGCGGAATAAACACGATGGCTCTGGATTAATATTTCAGAGCTTAAAGAAGAAACATGCTGTCATGGGCAATCATTCTCCAGGCGTCAGTCCTCTCCGTGTCTCACAGATTGAGCACCTGAGTCCCATCGCCTGAAGGAGCTTCATGATGCACACACATCAGCCTCTGAGGGTCACACTTCTGGAGGCTCTCTTCAATGTGGAAGACATTTGGACTATTGCAAACCAATGTGGCAAAAAAGTACATTTTGAAATACAGGTGTATATATATATATTTGTTTTGTTTTTTGTGATCAAATATGTATATTAAACAACAACAACATATCACAAAATATTTCAAACAACCAAAGGGAAATATGCATATAAATATGTATATATATATATATATATATATATGATTGATAAATTAAAATACAAAAATATAATAAATATTTCAAAACAATATGCAAAAAATATCATAATTATATATATATATATATATATATTCAAATGTCTAATCACATTTTTATATTTCTATTGCAATACAATATGGTGAAAAAAGAAGAAAAAAAGAAATATATATATATATATATATATATATATATATAAAATATAAAAAGTATTATTATATATTTTTTATTTTTTAGTATATTTTTTAAAACATATTTTAAAATTAAAATATATATTGTTATTTTTCATAAGCATTCAAAAATATTTTGCCCTCCATATATTTCAATACAAGAAAACACAATAACATGATGGTTATTATTGCATTATTAAATTTAAACCATAAACAAAACATGCTTTCAGTGATTAAAAATTGAATAAATGTAAACTGAAAAAAAGAATAAATATATATATATATATATAAATGTAAATCTATTTTATTTCAGCTAGTTTCAAAGGCAACTTTTCTCGTTTTCATTTTAGTTTAATATAGTAAAATAATTCAAACTAAACCTATTTAAAAATACATTAAATATATAGACATGTTTAAAAACAACATAAACTAACTAATAAAAATTACACAACAGCATTACTGAAACCTGAAAATCAATCTAGTTCAAAATCATAACAAAAACTACAAAGTATACTAAAATTACACTGAAGAGAATATATAAAGGTTGAAACTAAACATATATTACATTTAAAAATCATATTTCATTGAGCTTTACTATTTACAGCATATTTAAAATATATTTTGGTCAGAAACAAATATTGTGAAACTTCATTTGTGATGTCAACTTACATATTACACAATCATTGTCTTATATTGGCATCTAGGACTATATGAGCCTTTATACAAAAAAATATCCAATAGTCTGTCAAAATTTCAGAAGTTCATAATTAGATTTCCTCTGAAATCATTCTTTGTTATGTTTCTGTTGTTTGTGCTTCCATTCCAAAAAAAGCATGACATTACCTCTCAAAGGTATATGACTGAATGAAAGAAAAATAAAATATTGCAAAAGAAAAATAAAGTATATTTTTTTTGCAAACAAAAATAAAGATCGCAAAATAAAAATTTATATTGAGAAAAAATATATATGTTTAGCAAACAGAAATAAATTACAAAAGTTAAGATAAAATTTATTGTAAAAATCAATGACAGTTGTACAATAAGTTTATTTTCTTTTGCAATGCTTTATTATTTTGCATATGTATGTGGCATTAAATTGACTCCATAGATATTACATTTTTTTCATCACATAGTCCTTATCCTTTTCAAGCTGAATTAAACAATCTAGAGAAAATAAATGAGAAAGAATGACATACAGCTGGATAGACACTGTTTAATAGAAGTGAGACGTTCTCCGTAACTGAGGAAAGATCATGCGCTCATGCATGCGACAGTGAGGTCAGAGACTCTGGAGCTCCAGACGACGAGTGAAACACACCCAGACTCATCACGAGAGTCTGACCCAACCGCAAAACCAGGGTAAACCAACCACAGCCACTTACCACTTTGACCAGCTGCGACATGGAGACCTCAAACTGGACGACGACGGGCTCGGACACGTTCTCCACCGGTCTGATGTACTGGTTATAACTGGAGAAGATGACCGAGAAGAGCCTGTGTTCGGCCTCAGAGCCACAGACCCCTGAATCTGGACCAGAGACGTTCATTACCGCACAGAAGAGCAGAGCAGAACCCCCTCCAGCTTTATAGTGGGGGGGTGATTCGATTACGATTATCGTGTCAACGATTCAATTCAATGCATCACGATTATATCACATTTATTTGGATTATTATACTGATGATATAATAGACAGTGGCAGCTTTAATAGACTGCATTCGCAATAATGCACGGATATATTTCCACGTTAGATGTTTTTTTCCTATCATAAAGTAATGCAAGTGCATTTAACCGCGAGCTCAGGACAAACAAACACAAAGCGCGTGCGGAAGTCCGTTAGCACGTGCTCTTCGTGCATCTGATACGAACTGCATCCGAATGGCAGAAATGAACGCATATGTAAAGTAAAAGACTAAAATAACGGCGAGTGGAAGCATGTCTCACAGCGCATATTCTGTGTGCCTCTCGCGGGAAAAAAGCAAAGCTGTTTTAAAATAGAGAGTGCTTTTATAATACTCGCGTGACTATACGAATGACGTCATAGGCTATAATCATGGTCTGCATCTGCATCGCAATGCATTGATTACTTTCGACACCCCTAGAGTTTATAGTGCACTGAAGCTGATAAAACATGCGTTTATTATTATGAATGGTCCCACTTTATATTAGGTGGCTTTCACTATGTCATATTTAAATTAATAATTTAATGCAATGCTCTTATTGAGTAGGCCTACATGTATGTTTTTACACTGTAATTATATTTTTAAAAAGACCTGCAATTACATCTGGTGGTGAGATGTTGTCAGGCCATATGATAGTAAAAACTAATCTTTCTGTCAGTCAGCAGTTAAAATGTGCTCGTAGCGCGTGCTCTTTAGTTGCACCATGGCGCACACACTTGGGTTGCACCACAGTGCGTGCTCTTCGGTTGCACCATGAATGTGTGCACTCTTCAGTTGCACCACAGTACGTGCTCGTTGGTTGCACCACAGTGGCGTGCACAGTCTTTGGTTGCACCACAGTTTGCATTATTCGGTTGCACCACGGTACACGTTATTCGGTTGCACCACGGCACACACTCTTCAGTTGCACCACGGTGCGTTTTTTTATTTATTATATTTTTAAAAAGATCTGCAATTACATCTGTAATTAATTTATGTAATTACATGTATAATTAATTAAAATAAATCCATGCATTTAGCAGACGCTTTTATCCAAAGCGACTTCAGGTTATACATTTATTGTCAGTATGTCAGTAATTACACTGTTGACCCATCCCTTACACTTTAACCCACCCATCCCACTAAACCTGTTCATAACTTACTCATATCCTACCTCAATAGCAGCAAAAGTG
This sequence comes from Schizopygopsis pylzovi, assembly GCA_027422435.1. Taxonomy (NCBI): domain Eukaryota; kingdom Metazoa; phylum Chordata; class Actinopteri; order Cypriniformes; family Cyprinidae; genus Schizopygopsis; species Schizopygopsis pylzovi. Next base: position 35,211,832 of record CM049824.1, on the reverse strand, counting down.
TTTTCCAATACAATATGAACACAATAAATACATTGCACTTATTTTTTGATGTAAGCACAGCAGTTAAGGCCACCAGATATAAAGTGGGACCTTATAACATGCATGTATTCATAGCAAACGAAGAATACAACAATATACTTTTTAGATATTGCACAGTAATTGGCATCGATTTTAAACCTGTTTTCTTGACAATATCTTGATTTTGTTTTAATTCAACATATAAGGTACAACGGGGCTAAAAGCCTTAACCTTAAGAGAAAATGTGCTATTCACTGCAACTAAAATGCATAATTGTAGAACAATTGTATTTAACATTAATGAAGCAACATATTTTCGGTGAAAATAAATCATACAAGTCGTTAATCTTGTTTAAAAATTTTATAAATGTATACACGGTATTAATACAAATATTCAGTTAAAATACTGTTTTTAATACTTGTTCAAAACAATCACTTTAGCAAAGTTTGTACAATTTTATGCTTATTTTGAAAACAATAAATTCAATAAATATGCTGTCATTAAAATATGTTAATGTAAAATATACATTTTAAAATACAGAAACAAAATCATTTTAATGAGTAAAGATTCTGAAAGTATTGAAGGAGATCCAATAATAATTGAATATAGATGTAAAGTAGTAACAACAAATTATATGTTATTATATGATATGATTAATATCATGTTTTTAAATATGAAGGTTTCATTCTAAAACATGGTGATTATCTCTAATATGGACACATACATAATATATGATATTTACCATCTGAATATAACCATGTCAACAAATGGAAAAGTCAGCGATCTATTAATTATCATGTCAATTTTTACCCCAAATACCATACTTTTACATATTATATTGTTATTTAAAAACTGTTGATTTAACTATCTTAAACAAAACTGAAAATCATTAAGAAGACAAATAATTTTTAGAAAGAGCTGTTTAACGTCAGGTTTCTTTGTGACAATTTACCCCATAATCTATTCTGTGACAGTGTGCGTCGCTATAGGGGCATGTTGTCACAGACGGTCCGCATGCATTAGACTTTCTCCTGCGACCGGCGGAGATTTTTAATGATTGAAGACATTAATGATTTACTTCACGAGTTGTTTATAGACCGCAGACATGTAACATTTCAATAAACAGCCACAAGTATGAGTTAGTCCTGCTTTACTCACCAGAGAGAAGAAAACACAGAGAGGAGCAGGTGTGCAAAATGACGAGAAGTCTGGTTTTCATCGTACTGCCCGGAGAACTGATAGAAGAGTGATCCAACAGAGTCCAGACGAGGGGAGAGAGAGAGAGAGGGGGGTGGGAGAGAGAGAGAGATAGAGAGAGAAATAGAGAGAGGGTAGAGAGATAGATAGAGGAGATATAGAGAGAGAGAGGGGGAGAGTGAGAGAGAAGAGAGATGAGGAGAATATAGAGAGAGTAGAGGAAGAGAGAGAGAGAGGGAGATATGAGAGAGGGGAGAGAGAGAGAGGAGAGAAGAGAGGGAGATAGAGAGAGAGATGGGGAGTGATAGAGAGAGAGAGAGAGAGAGAGAGGGAGAGAGAATAGAGGGAGATATAGAGAGAGAGAGGGGGGTGAGAGAAAGAGAGTGAGGGAGAGAGAGATAGGGAGAGAGAGAGAGAGAGAGAGAGAGAGGAGAGAGAGAGAGGAGATAGAGAGAGAGATGGGGAGTGATAGAGAGAGAAAGAGAGAGAGGGAGAGAGAGATCCTCTCCAAATACAGATGAAGTAACCATTTTAGACAACCTGGTCTCATAAAAATACGTACTCTGTGCAATTTTTTGCGACAATGTTTTACGTACCTTACAGCACGTTTCACCGCAGTTTCAAAGAGAAATGTCCACTGAGTGGCACTAAAACACAGGCTCAATACATGAACCCTTTTAGGAACATGTAGCGGCGGTTCAGAATTCAAATATCCGTGGTCTGTCGCTAAAAGTTAATGCTCTATCATGCCCTACACCAAACACAACCCTAAACCTACCCGATAGAGTTAACAACTGCAAAACTGATATGAAAACGTATATGTTGTTGCAACCGTGCCGTTTCAACTTCCTTACATGCAGATTCAAAATATTTTGTTGAATCGCGATTACACGGGATTCAAACCAGAGCTCTTTGTTTCTCAAATACGTCTCTGCACTCCCCGAGCTACCGAACAAACTTACCGTCCATGAAAACCCATAGATATGAGGCTGGATATATGCGATGCTAACGTTCAAAAACATCAGTTTTCAAATCTCCCAGCTTTTTAATATTGTTTTGAAGTCGTAATGTAAAATTACGCTTTATTAATCAAAACTCTGTAAACTTGTGTGAAAAGGAGTAAAATATGTCAGAGTTTTAGTCTCTCTAGTGTTTGTTTCTTTTGGAAACTGCAATAATATGTAGTTATTGGTACGTATTTCGTGTCTCGCTAAAAAGTGCGCCCAGGTACGTAAATGCCATGAGACCAGGTAGATTTTAGATAGTAGATTTTCTGGAGGTTTTCTTGAACATTAAAAAAAGTAGATTTAAAAAAATAAAAATTGATAAATATGTTTATATATATTAAAAAGTCTAATTATATTTTAACCATGTTTAGTATTTTTACTAAACATTTTTACTAACATTTTTAATGGTGTCAAAATTAGCAAGATAACGCGGGCGATTTATTTTTTCAGTTTAACGTGTTAAAAATATTTGACGCAATTAACGCAGGTGGGGGGCTACCCCCCCCCCCCCATTGCGTTTATTCAGACACAGGACGTTTTTACGAGCACTTCAATTGGGACAGTTTTCAGACATGCGCACTTCGCCTCAGCTCAAGGCGCGAATCAAACGAGCGCGGAGATGTTACCGGAGACGAGGAGCTTCAGTAGAACACCAGTGAACTGCGGTCAGGTGAGATGTTGTCAGTGAGAACTAAATGAGAACTAAATGAGAATAATGAATAATGGTCTAATGAGAACATTATTATAATAAAACATTGTGAATAATTTGGGTTTAGTTGCCGTGTTTCAGCGCGTTGTTACGGGAAGCCAAGTGCGCGTCCACGAGTTACTTTTGTTACCGTATTTTTGTGCATATATAAGTTGTAATATTATTTTTATGTTCTATAAATATTTGATTTTCATGTAGCCTAATTAACCCGCTATAGCAAGCGCTTCAGTTTACCGGTGTTCATTCAGCTTCATACAGCGCAGCTCAAACAGCTGCTATTTAAAACAGTGGTAGTCTATTATTTTGTTACTTTTTCAAAATCACCGAAGCATTATTAATAATATCCACCACATTTATTTTCTCTTATTATTTAATCAACAATATGGTTTAGTAATTAATATAATTTAATTATTGTCCATGCAGATGGCTCTTCCGTTTTATTCAACCATGTGTAACGGAAAGAGGCGCTCTTGCAACTGATGCTAGAGGCTGTAGCCTTTGGCGTTACTTGTTAGAGTGTCCGCCTCCCGCGCCGGAATCCTGGGTTCGAGACCCACTCGAAGCAAGAATGAGTTGTGGTGGTGTGGACCAGGGAGGGGTTGTTACACATGGAACATGGATTTTGATTCTTTACACATGTAATGATGTCCAATGACTTGTTTGAATTATTTGTGCATTATTTTATTTTATTTGTGAGACTTTTTTATGGCGAAATTTGGTAATGGGAGAGTAAAATATTGTTTTTAAACTACACTATTCAAACTAGGCTGCTTATGTTGAAGTGGTGGCTTTTAATGATGAGACCTTTTTTTAATCAGGCTCTCAACAAGTATATAAAGATTTGGATATAGATTTATCAGCCAATATGTTCATATCGGTGCATCCCAAATTATATTTCAGAACGTCTCTTAAATGCATACTAAAATATAGGCCATCATGCAATTCCAGATCACAATAAGGCGTAAGCTGATATGTATTTTAATTTGTAATTTAATGCACAAGTAAATGTGAGCACCGTGCACTTATACTAAAAAATATGCACAATTTTTCATCAATTATAAAGTACAAAAGAAAGTTAAATAATTTCAATGCATAAAACAACTAATTTTACAATCTGGCATTTATGTGCTGTTGTCTTTTTCACATTCTTATCACTAACATGTCTCATCCATGAGTATGTAATGTTAGAGAACAAGTTTTGGGGGGTTTTGAGAGCCAGAACCAAACAGACAGAGCAATTAAGCTATAGTGAGCCCCTTTATTAAAATACCAGCAGGTGAGGAATAATACACAAATTGTCATATTCACTCAGTATTACTTGATATAACAATTCACAAATATCTCAGTTACAATTAAGTAGAAATTAATTGTATTCAGCTAGTACTTTATAGTCAACCACATTTTTATATTGAAGTTTTCTGTGCCCCCCCCCCCCCATTGAAGACAGCCTGGCTCTGCCACTGGATGCGAGGTCATAGGTCATAAAGGATTTTATGATTTCAGCATGAAGTACACATTTAATACTGGTTCATTAAAACACTGGAAGGTTTTATACCTCATCTTGTACAAAGTGTAATATAATAAACACAAAAACATGTAAACTTCGTTAACTGGGTATTTTTCTAAACACTTTGAAACAGATGCTAAATCTGTCTCTGTTTCGATATTAGTAGCTATATGAGAATAATATCCATATCATGTTCGCTTTCCAAGAAACTGATTATTGTTTTTACAAGAACACACAGATTTCAATCTCTCTACTTCACAAATTCTGGTTTAATCAAGTATTACGCGTAACTACTTGTGAAATTTACAAGCAATTTCTGAGCAAAAATTGTTTTAAAGTATATTGTAGCCTACCCCAATTTTTTTAAAGAGAGATTAAATAATCTTATCCAGGTTTAATAAATACAGACCGATAAGTCATTTGCAGATTTGCAGATTCAGACTGAAATCCAAAAGATGAGAAATACAATGACAGCTGATACATGCTTGAGTAGCGAAAGTGGGCAGGTGATCTCCAAAATCAAGTATTCAGACAAGAACAGACACATTTATGCTGATTTGATTAAGACTGCGCCAAAATGGACATGAATGGCTACAAATGTGATTAAATGTTACACGGTGAATCAAACCTTGTGTAGGCCTATCAATTAAGATTAAGCCACTGAAAAATAAAACCGATATATTGGAGGCCATGTTTTACAATAAAATACTATTTCAATCTCTCTACTTCATAAATTCTTGTTTAATCAAGAGTTATGCATAACTACTTGAAAATAGTTTCAAAGTAAACTTTACCCCATTTTTTTAAAGATAATCTTATCCATGCTTAGAGACCGAAAAGGTCTTTATTTCCCTAAAAAGTGGAAAACAAGTGACTAACGGTGGCTCAACGAATAACAAGAGTTGGTGGGCGGGGTTAACTTGTTACTGACCAATGGTAGACAAGGGGAGTGAAACCTGTTTGGGAACAATCATAAATTCTGGAGTTCTGTTTGGGTCGACTTGAGCTTCAAGCACTTTGCCGTCATATTCTGGGTCAAATAATTGCTGATGTGGAGAAAATCCTCTACAGTGACATTATAATACAATAATGGCACAGTGACCGTGTCACTATCAGAGTTTCATACTCAGAGCACCACTCAGAGCTGAGCTTCATGTCTATGAGTTTTATATATATATACATATACATATATATATACATTGGTGGCCAAAATTATGAGAACACTAGTATTTCCAGCAGCTAAAAATGGTGTTAAGTCAGTTATATCTGGCTACCTGTTATACACTGGCTACCTATTAAGTTTCGTATCAGTTACAAAATATTATTATTTGCCTATAAGGCCCTAAATGATTTAGCTCCTGCGTACCTAACTAATCTTCTATCACGCTACAATCCAACACGCTCCCTAAGGAACAAAACTCTGGACTCTTGGTAGTACCTCGGATAGCAAAGTCCACTAAAGGAGGTAGAACTTTTTCATATCTGGCTCCTAAACTCTGGAATAGCCTTCCTGATAACGTTCGGGGTTCAGACACACTCTCTCTGTTTAAATCTAGATTAAAGACGCATCTCTTTAGCCAAGCATTCATATAATGCATCTCACAATCTTGTACTGCCAGTCTATCTGAACAAATGCACATTATTATGCTTTAGCTTGGGTTATACTGATAATTTCATCCAGGGTTATTCCTGGATGGAACAACTGCTACGCTAATTGTCTTATTGTTTCTATGTTTCTGCCAAGGGATTAACATTCCGTGGTAGCTAGAAATTACACAAGCTTCAGTCTGGATGAAACCCTTAAACGATCTGAGATGACCGAACACCTGAGAAGAGACGATGACAACCCCTCCGAGGACCTCAGAGGAAGCCAACCATCAGCGATTATACTGACTTAACCAAAGTCTGCCATAAATGGTGGATCAGCACCTGGAGACAACCTCTACAGCCCCTACAGCCCTGAACGTCAGCGGAGTCTAGGACACATAGATGAGCCCCAGAGACAGATCTCCAGTGAGGACCTCGTCACCTAGGCATCCATCGGGGAAAGACCCCTGGAACCAGTGGACCACTTACACTCTGACTTTGCTGCAGTTGGAACAAACTACTGATTCGTCTGGCCGGAGGGGAACTGGCCCCCCGACTGAGCCTGGTTTCTCCCAAGGTTTTTTCTCCATTCTGTCACCGATGGAGTTTTCGTTCCTTGCCGCTGTCGCCTCTGGCTTGCTTAGTTGGGGAATCTTCACTTCATTTCCAGCAAAATCATCGACTTGATTGCACAGATATTATTTAAACTGAACTGAGCTGGACAATGCCATTACTAAATTCAACAATGAAATGCATTCAGCTGAAAATTGAGTGTTAAATCCTGTCATTTTACATTATTGACACAATTTGCCTATTTTGATATTGTGCAGTGCTTTGTTACAATTTGTATTGATAAAAGCGCTATATAAATAAAGGTGACTTGACATGACTATATATCTTTTGCTGTGGTGTGTCAGTAGGAATTCAGTTTACATTTCTAAACATTCATTTATCCATTAGTTGTAATAATCCAGTGAGATTATATTTTTGTGCTCCACAGATAGCTGATCTGGTCTGGAATGTCATGAAGAAACAGAGCCACCTGAGAGACTAAATCCAGAAGAACTGTCTCAAAACGCCCAGCGTCCATTGACTTCAATGGGGCTGCTTTAAACAGTTTTTTTCAGTGCTCAGAAACAAGACGGTCATTGGATAATGCTGCGATTATGTCCCGCCCACGGACGCTCAGCGTCTCTGGGATGAATGGAGGAGTGGGCTGGCCCGGACTCCGAGCGTCTGCGTGATGATTGGAGGGTCTGTCATCTCTTTTTAATCCACTTTTATGTCCTAAAACGCTCGTTTTTTGGGGTCGACAGCTTATAAAAACGTTTTTGTTTTTTTTTAGCTTGTTTGCTATACACATTGTCACATATCAGCTTTTAGACATTTTTTTTTTTTTTTTTTTTTTTATCAACATAATATGACTAAAAGTCTGCCATAAATGGTGGATCAGCACCTGGAGACAACCTCTACAGCAATGCCGAACGTCAGACGGAGTCTAGGACACATAGATGAGCCCCAGAGACAGATCTCCAGTGAGGACCGTCGTCACCTAGCATCATCGGGGAAAGACCCCTGGAACCAGTGGACCACTTACACTCTGACTTTGCTGTAGTTGGAACAAACTACTGATTCGTCTGGCCGGAGGGGAACTGGCCCCGACTGAGCCTGGTTTCTCCCAAGGTTTTTTCTCCATTCGTCACCGATGGAGTTTTGTTCCTTGCCGCTGTCGCCTCTGGCTTGCTCATTGGGGACACTTCATTTCGCAACCTATCATCGTACTTGATTTCACAGATATTATTTAAACTGAACTAGCTGGACAATGCCATTACTAAATTCAATAATGAACATGCATTCAGCCAGATAATTGAGTGTTAAATCGTGTGATTTTACATTATTGACACAATTTGCCTATTTTGATATTGTGCAGTCGCTTTGTTCATTAATTTGATATAGTCTGAATAGCCAGCTATATAAACTGCACAGCAGGTGACTTAGAATGGAGCTATCTATCTTTTGCTGTAGTGTGTCAGTAGGAAATATCAGTCCTACATTTCGTAAACATTCATTATGGGCCATTAGGCCGTAATAATCCAGCCTGAGCTCTGCTTTTTGTGCTCCATTGATAGCTGATCTGATCTGGTCAATGTCACTGAAGAAACAGACGCCGTTGAGTACGACTAGGGTTACAGAAGCATTTTCTTGAAAACGCTCAAGAAACGATACGTTCATGCTAATGTTTCATACACACTACATGGACAATTTTTATGATTTAGGCCGAATAATGAGCTTCAAAACCATTTTTAAAAGATGAGCAGCCGCAACTGACTATGTGTTCTCATATATTATATGCATCACTGTGTGTGTGTGTATATATATATATATATAGGTGTTCCTGTGGCTCAGTGGTAGAGCATTGCGTTAGCAGCGCAAAGGTTGTGGGTTCGATTCCCAGGGAACAAATGTACTGACTAAAAAATGTATTGCCTGAATGCACTGTAAGTCGCTTTGGATAAAAGCGTCTGATAAATGAAAATGTAAATATATATACACGCTCTAAAAAATTGTGCTATTTAGCACTAAAAGTGGTTCTTTGGCTTGTAATAACATAGCACCAAATCTTGGTGCTTCAGTGGTTATTTCAGCGGTTCTTTGGCATGACTGAGGGGCTATATAGCACCGCTACCATATACAGAACCCGTTAAGCTCCTTTATGTTTCTTCAGTGGTTCTCAGCGGCTCTTTGGGGGGATTAAGGTGCTATATAGCACCACTGACGTACAAAGAACCAGTCAAGCCACTTTAAAGGTTCTTTACGAGCCAAAGAACCACTGTTGGTGCTGTTTAGCACCATTTTCGTTGAAGAAATACAATGTAATATGGCACCTCTTATGATTCTACACAGAACCATTTGGTAAAAGCATCGTAAAGAAATGGTGCTATAAAGCACCAATTTTTTTGTATTAGAGAAGGGCATTTTATAAAGCACCAAAATTGGATTCCGGTATCGTTCTTAGGCAGGCTGACTGGGTTCTATAAAGCACGAGCTGAGAACGACTCCAGCTTTCTCACATCTCACGTCTAGGAAACGGTCAGACCATAGCACGTACTGATCAAGAGACCGCAGGATGACAGATCGCGTTCAAAAACCACTGTACCATTAGTGCACAATAGATGAAGAAACAAGCAGCGCTCTTGACTCATAGCACCTACTTCAAGTCATAATACCTTTAGCTGGTGCTACATAGCATCCTCGTTATCCCTATTTGACCCCAATTTCACTAATCAGTTGATTCAGATCCGCTCCTCTCTCTCGTCTGGTCCTCTCGCTGTTCTTGGCTCTGACTATCGCTGAGATTCTCCTCTCTCTCTCTCTCTCTCTCTCTCTCTCTCATCTCTCTCTCTCTCTCTCTATCTCTCTTCCTCTCTCTCCTCTACTCCTTCTCTCTCTCTATCTCTCTATCTCTCTTCTCTCTCTCTCTAGTCTACTCCTCTCTCTCTCTCTCTCTCTTCTCTCTCTTCTACTTTTCTCTCTCTCTCTCTATCTCTCTCTCTCTCTCTCTCTCTCTCTCTCTCTCTCTCTCTCTCTCTCTCTCTCTCTCTCTCTCCTCCAGAGTGATTTAAGCACACGGCCAATGCTCTTACAATAGCGTGAGCGTAACCTCTGCCATCTCTGTTTTCCATCTCTGTTTGCTAACTGTGTGTCTGCTGAATAAATATTATTTGTTAAACTTGCATGACATTCAAGTTTTACTTTTAATTCAATCTGTTTAAACCCATACGGTAATATCTTACTAGATATGCACAGAAAGTGAGGACGAGTGATATGTTAGACTAGTGTTTCATGTAAATATACAGAATTGCAGCAAAATATACAAACATATGGTTAAACTAGTATATATTAAATGGCTCTCATGAGCAGTTTATTATTATGAATTTTTTTTGAAAGTCAATAAGACTCACAAACCGTCTGACAAATTGAACAGTTCACAAGTACTTAATGTTTTAGATCGATAGCAGGGCAATTATGGCCTGTAATTTACAAGTTAAACCATAAAAGTCATAAAAAGTTCTACAAGCCATGAATCCCATCATAGAGTTCTTAGGATGAAATGAAATTACTGAGAGTATGAGCTCAAAATGTATTCCTGTTTAAATGTTTGAAGTGCTTTTACTTTAAATTATACTTTGTTTTTTAATAAATATTAATGCAATTAATACTTTTAATCGACAATGATGCATTGTGCAAAACTGACATTAAATATATGTAGACTAATATTGTAAGGTCTGTTTTTAGTTCTGTTCCATGTTCTTGTTTTCATGTCTTTTATTTTGAAGTTTAGTTATGGTTCCTGTTTGTCATGCTTCCCCTTCCCTCTTGTCTCCTCGCTATTGGTTCCTCTGTCCATGTGTCATGTTCTGATTGGTTGTCTAGGTCATGTGTCTTGTTTCCCATTGGTTTGTTCATGTCATGTGCCCCCCCCCCATTGTTTGTTATAAGTAGCCATGTCATTGTCTTGTGCTTTGTCGTGTATTAATGTTGTTACCTGCTGTCGTGAGTCTAGTTTGTTTCATGTCGGATTTTCAAGTCAAGTCAAGTCAAGTCAAGTCAAGTCAAGTCAAGTCAAGTCAAGTCAAGTCAAGTCAAGTCAAGTCAAGTCAAGTCAAGTGGATTACACATTGTAAATAAACTGCATTGGGTTCATCACTACGCTCGCCTTCAGTGGAATAATTACAAATATTCAAAAGATTTGAGTAACTGAGTATTTTTTAATGTTTTTGAAACATTATTATCAATGTTGAAAAGAGTTTTTGATATGAGTTTTTGTGGAAACTGTTGTACTACTGGTCAAAAGTTTCGGCAAATAAGATTCAAATAGTAATGCTTTTATCCAGCATTGATACATTAAATTGATCAAAAGTGACAGTAAATAATTGTTAATGTTACAAAAGATTTATATTTCAAATAAATGCTGTTTTTTGTGTTCGTCTGTGAATCCTGAAAAATGAAAATGTATGACCGTTTCCACAAAAATATTGCCCAGCACAACTGTTTTCAACGTTGATAATAATTAGAAAGTTTCTTGAGCAGCAAATCGGCATATTAGAATGATTTCTGCAGATCACGTGACCACGGGAACTAGATGAGTCCTCTGCACAATCTGACTTTGCTGCAGCGTGGAATTAAACTGCTGGTTTGGACTGGACTCCGACTGAGCCAGGTTTCTTCCTAGGTTTTTTCTCCATTCTGTCAGCGATGGAGTTGTCCTCTGGCTTGCTTAGTTGGGGGACACTTAACTTCCAGCGATATCATCGACTCGATTGCACAGATGCTATTTAAACTAAACTGAGCTGGACGATGACATCACTGAATCCAATAATGAACTGCCTTGTTTACTATTGTCCTTTTGCATTATTGGCACACTATTTTCCTATTTGATCCCGTGAAGCTGCTTTGACTAAATCTGTATTGTTAAAAGCACTATATAAATAAAGGTGACTTAACTTGACTGAAGACTTGTGTAATGATGCTTGAGTAAATTCAGCTTTGGTCACAGCAATCAATTTGAGTTTAAATAGATATTCACATAGAAAACATCTGTTTTAAATTGTTATATTGTTCCACTATTTGCACTGTATTTTTGAGCAAATAAATGCAGCCTTGTTGAGCAGAAGAGACTCTTTCAGAATGCTATAGTGTATGTGAAAGTGTATCTGGGAAGCGATAAAGTCACTCACACTTTGGTCATCGTCGTTTTCCATCATGTGATCCGCTACGTAGCGAACACCGTCCACGGCCTCCTGGATCTCAGATCCTAAGTCTGGAGCCGGCCTGTTCCCTCTCAGGTCCTGTGTGGGGTTGTGTCCATCGGGAAGGAACCCAGCAGGTCGCGGATCTCCTTTCTGCATCTGAGGTCCTCTGCTGTAAAAGTGTCCGGGTGACGAGAGCGCCGAGGATGTGGCCAAAAGCGCGGAGGCTGACGACGACATGCCAGATTTGCGAGGATCGGCGAAGCCCAGCAGAGATGATTCGTGATCCCGTAGATGGCGACGGGCCGGGCTTCCCCGTGGTCTCTGCATAAACAGCAGTGCTGGAAGCCTGACCAGGAACACCAGCTTGACCCAGTCCGGCATGCTGTGTGTGCTCGGAGAGCGATGGTGCACGTTTAGCACACAAACGCTGGTGATGATGGAGAAAGTCACCAGCACCATGGTGAACATCAGATACTTCCCAATCAAGGGAACGTCCAGTGACGTGGGCGGCACGATCTTGGAGATCAGCAGGAGGAAGACGGTCAGCGCCAGCAGGACGGAGATGCACAGCGTAATCTTCTCGCCGCAGTCCGAAGGCAGGTAGAAAACCAGGATGGCCAGCGAGGTGATGAGCACACAAGGGATGATCAGGTTGATGGTGTAGAAGAGCGGCTTGCGCTTGATGATGAAGTCGTAGGTCAGATCCACGTAGGTAGGGTCCAGAGCGCTGACCGTTCTCCGGCCCGGTAGAGCTAGGATGTCCCACTCGCCGCTGGGAGTGAAGTCGTCCATGCTGGCCACCTCGGACTTCAGCAGCAGGTCGATCTCGGTGTGATCGTAGGTCCAGGAGCGGAACTTGAGCGTGCAGTTCTGCAGGTCGAAGGGGAAGTGTTTGACCTCGATCTTGCAGGCGCTCTTGTAAATGGCGGGAGGGAGCCAGGCGATGCTCCCATTGAACAGAACGATAGCGTTGGTGAAGACAGTCACTTCGTATGTCCCATCCGCACTATGGAGTGAACAAAAACATACAATGCATGTGGCATATTTGACTACTACTAGGGCATTTTAGGTTATATATGATTAGAACACAAGTATTTTCAGCAGCAAAAAAATGGTTTTAAGTCAGTTATTTATATATTTTGCTGTAGTGTGTCAGTAGGAATATATATATATATATATATATAATAGATAGATAGATAGATAGATTTTTCATGAGCTGAACTCAAAGATCTAAGACTTTTTCTATGTACACAAAAGGGCTATTTCTCTCAAATATTGTTCACAAATCTGTCTAAATCTGTGTTAGTGAACGAGATAATCCATCCACCTCACAGGTGCGGCATATCAAGATGTGATTAGACAGCATGATTATTGCACAGGTGTGCCTTAGGCTGGCCACAATAAAAGGCACGCCATTCTAAAATGTGCGACTAAAACATGTTTTTTAATCTAATCTATATATTTTGTTTTATTTCAGCCAGCTAAAATGTTTTCATGGTTTCAGATAATAAGGCTGTTTGGAGTCAATGTAACACGCGGCTGAAGCTGGTGGGTCGTTCCTGGCAGGTTTCAGTGTCTGCTGATTATCTCCTGCAGCGTCTGGGTCTCTCTTATCAGAAACTCACTTGTTGTACAGCACTATATCAGGCAGCCAGATGTGTCTGGAGGGGATCCGGAGCTTGTCGATTCCCTCGTACTCCGCCGGGTCCCACGACAGACGATAATCATTCCAGTTCTGCAGATAATATCACAGCTGTCTTATTATGTCATATATGTGACCCTGGAGCACAAAGCAGTCTTAAAGGGACAGTGTTGTCACGATACTGGAATTTCTAACTTCGATACGATACCTTGAAAAATATCGATATTCGATACCATTTTCGATACCAGGAGAGAAAAAAACTGCCACAACATTAAGGGGGTCAATTATTATTATTTTTTTAGATAAAATATAACATATGACAATGAGGTATATTTACATGAACAAAAATGTCTTGATGTAGTGCACTTGTTCAAGGTGTAGGTGTGAGTGTGTCTTTGTTTGTTGCAGGTCGAGTCTCATCTTCTTTCTGGTGCTACAAGAAAATGACCAAACTTTAATAAAACATGTATTTTATTTTATGTTGACCACACTTTTAAATGAACTGAACTATCTAACTAATCGTAGAACTTAAGTTAATGGTAATAGATATTTGTTAACGTTAGTTAACATGAATAAACAATGAAAAATACTTCCAAAACATTTATTAATCTTTGTTAAAAGATATATTTAAACTAACATTTACTAATACATGTACTAATTAAAATCCAAAGTTTCTATCTGTTAATATTTTTTTTCATTGGACCAGAGCGAACATGATCCGTTGTATTTTTATTACCTACTGTTATCAAAGATTAAAATATACTGTAGCAAATGCATTGCTCATCGTTCATAAATGCTGGTTGAATACATAATATTATTTTATGAACAGAGTTTTAATGCCAGATTCACATATCACCGCAAACTTGCGTGCATCACACGCGAAAACAATGCTCACTGGATCGACATGAAGACAAATTGCAGAATTTAAGTAATACTTTTTTTAATGAAGTTAAATGAGCACAAGTTAATTTACATTTGACAACAGTTAAGTATTTAAAGATTCACAGTTAAAGATTCCTCAGTCAGATTATATTAACTTTAATAATTACGGTGAAAAAACGAGACAACACTCATATCAGGTTTGATCGTGCGCACGCGCCCGGACCGAAGGTAACTTCAGGTCTGTGTTTGTATATCGGGCTGCTAGTGGCGCCGGCTACAAACACAGTTAAAGTGATTAGTAATGAAGTTGGGCTCAGGTTGTTGTGCTGTGGGATGTGTTTCACATACATACATTTATTTGAGGCGACCCACCACAATATCAAAACTTTTCAAAAAGGCTTTGTTGAATAACATGAGCACGTAATGCATGTTTAAAAATTAAAACGAGGCGCAGGTGTTTTTATATCACTGTATTTTTGAAGGAACACTGTCTTTAGGAAATGTTTGATGTCATTTTCATTTCATCTTGCATGTTATATGTCTGATAAAGCAGCGTTTGTACGCTCAGTTTACAGCCGTTACAACCTCTAACGTTAACATTACGTTATTTCTCCCGCTTTTAATATGGAGCTTATAATATGACAAAACTATTTGAATTTGAATTGTGTAAATTTGAATTATTGACAAGTGTCATTTAACAAAACTGAATATTATGTGTAATTTACATGAATTTAATTTTTTTAAACTCGAATAATGAACATTTGAAATACGTAATTAAATATATTAATTAATGTTTGATTCTTACCACATTATTTTAAAATATTTAAAAATGAAATATTATAAAAATAAGGTCGGACAAAAATTCGGGGGTTATGTTTCGCATAGGATGCTTAAAAAAACACGGTGAAATTTTCTCCCTAATTTTTTTTATTATTTTAGTGGTTTTTTTTTTTTTTTATCAATATATTATCTTTAATATCATATTTATTTTTCCAATTTTTAAAATATCAAATTATATAAAATTAATAATTACTTAATCAAATCCTTAAAATGTTTGGACAAAAAAATTTTAAATACCCCGCCCATTCGGACCGGTCGGGGGGCAAAACAAGCCTTTTGGGTTCCTGCTAAAAATTTTGAAAATAAATTCTAGAGCCCAAATCAGGGTCGCAAAGCTTACCTATGCGAACCATAACCCCCGAATTTTTGCTCCGACCTTATTTTTATTTAATATTTCATTTTAATAAATATTTTTAAAATTTTTTAAAAAATTTTTAATTAAAAAAAAAAATAAAAACAAAAATATTAATAATATAAAAAAAATATAATATTTTTAAAATAATAATTATAATAATTTTACTTTACTTTTTTTAACCAACTTAAAATTTTTAAACCTTTTTTTTTACAGGGGTTAGTTGAAAGGACGAAATTGCTTTTTAATTTTAAAAGGTCCAAAAATATTAGAAAAAAAGTAATTAAAAATATTAATTAATGTGTTGATCTTTACCACATTATTTAGAAAAAATAATTAAATATATTAATTAATGTGTTGATCTTTACCACATTATTTATAAAAATGTATTAAATATATTAATTAATATTTAGTTCTTTACCATATTATTTAGAAAAAGTAATTAAATATATGAATTAATATGTTGTTCTTTACCACATTATTTAGAAAAAGTAATTAAATATATGAATGAATGTGTTGTTCTTTACCACACTATTTAGAAAATGATAATATATTAATTATGTGAATATTTTTCATAAGTAATAATACTATATTTTCAGCAGCTGTGTATGTGTATATATTACGACGGCGTTTTAGTGCCACATAAAAAAAAAAAAAAAATCTAAGACTACGAGATTAAAGTCGTAATATTTCGAGAATAAAGTCGAAACTACGAGAATTAAGTCGAAACTACGAGAAAAAAGTCGAAATGTTACGAGATTAAAGTCGAAACACTTCGAGAATAAAGTCGAAATGTTACGAGAATAAAGTCGTAATGTTACGAGAATAAAGTCGTAATGTTACGAGAATAAAGTCGTAATGTTACGAGAATAAAGTCGTAATGTTACGAGAATAAAGTCGTAATATTACGAGAATAAAGTCGTAATATTACGAAAATAAAGTCGTAATATTTCGAGAATAAACTCGTAGTAATACGAGATTAAACTCCTAATATTTTGAGAAAAATCACAGAATTGCTAGAAACACTGGATGTAGAGGATTTGGTTAAATCCTACTTTAGATTAGGATTTAGCAATAAGGAAATTCTTTGTCTTTTGGCGCATCAGCACGCAGTTATAATTAGTAAAAGGACACTGCAGCGGTTATGTAGGAAACTTAATTTATTCAGAAGAAAAAATCAGACAGACATTGAGGAAATTGCCTCTTTTGTGCAGTCTGAGATGGCGACCAGTGGTCGATGGTTACATCTGCGTGCTATTCGAAGAGGATATGTTGTTTCTCAAGAGACTATGAGGATGGTGATCAAAGAAATCGACCCTGAAGGAGTTGAACTTCGGCGCGCTCGACGTCTCCGAATATGCCATAATGCCACAACGCGTTGGGACCCCGGCTGAAGTACTGGCGACGTCGTTATTTTTCTTCTGAATAAATTAAGTGTCCTACATAACCGCTGCAGTGTCCTTTTACTAATTATAACTGCGTGCTGATGCGCCAAAAGACAAAGAATTTCCTTATTGCTAAATCCTAATCTAAAGTAGGATTTAACCAAATCCTCCACATCCATTGTTTCTAGCAATTCTGTGATTTTTCTCAAAATATTAGGAGTTTAATCTCGTATTACTACGAGTTTATTCTCGAAATATTACGACTTTATTCTCGTAACATTACGACTTTATTCTCGTAACATTTCGACTTTATTCTCGTAGTTTCGACTTTATTCTCGAAATATTACGACTTTAATCTCGTAATCTTAGATTTTTTTTTTTTTTTATGTGGCACTAAAACGCCGTCGTAATATATATATATATAACACAATATGATATTTAATGGGACATACAGGAATGGGCAGTATTTATAAAGCACATATTTTAGATCTTAAATACGATTTTGTAATTTGTATTTGATAGGGTTGATGAAAATGTCCTCATATTTTGTATGAAAATACTTTAGTGTTTGTATTTTGTCAAATACACTGTAAGAAGTCTACATGATGACATCATAAAACGGCGGCCTCTGATTGGTTCCTGCTCAGCGGTTTGTCTTGATACATTGTTACTGTGTTTGTGTCCTCTATAAGTCTGTGGACAAGTTCTGCTGATACGTGTCTGGCTACATTAAAAATCAAAACATATTGATCATTTAATAATTACTGAAATGCTAAAATGGGTTTCCAAATCATTGATAAATAATTATATTATTGCTAAATATTGTCGTTTATGATCTTGCATACCAATGCCTGACACATTTATGATTATAAATCAAATGATTAATTAGTTTGAAGCTATTTGCTATGAATTCAGATGCCATCCGTTGTCTTCTAATGAAGGACATGTTTGTCATTGAGTCTGATGCAAAGTAGGCGCTTCGTTACCAAACACCAAGACACTAAATTAGGATACAATTGAGTCAACTGTTAAACATTAAACTCTTGGTTAATTTAATAAAACTAACCTTCATCTGGGGATCACAGGGATATGTGAAAATTGGTTGCGTATGTCAGATTTATTGCATGAAAAGCTGTTGCTATCAAATATTATTTTAATAAACTGTAATGGTGTAGCAATAAAACATCAAACCAATTGATGGAAGGCTTGCCATGAAATTGTATAAAGTATTTTATTTAGTATTTTTAAATACCGTAGTTTATTGTGATACATGGCGTGGCGGCTGTATTTTGTAGTACACTTAAAATTAAGGTTTTGGTATTTTATTTAAAAATACATTTTGATGTATCTTTGCATCATTGTTTTTAGTGTCTGGTTGTGAAATCAAACATGAATGAACGTATTGATATCTCGACCGACTGACTGACATGCATTTTGAAATCTCTAATTCTAGTTTTGCTGGTTAAACACACTACGAAACCACTGATCCTGACGTACTGGATGCTGTGGAGGTCTGGTTTTGACTCACCACACTGATGAGCTGCGCCAGAGAAACCTGCAGGAGAACCGTCACTCTCTCGGTCCGGTTCACCGCCGGCCGGATCAGTTTGTTATAGCGACCTTTACCCAGCAGCCAGTTCATCAAACGCTCCTCTGAATCCGCACAGAGTCCGCCTGCAGACCGCCAGAAAACACCTCAGACCAGAAGACCACAGACTCATGCATGGAAGTGAGTAAAACAATATCGACAATATCCGACAGAAATACTGCTTTATGATTTTCAGTCCAATGCATAACTCCGTAAGACAGCGGCAAAGATGTTTAACCCCTGGTGAAATGTGTGAATGTTGGGTTGCTCCCAGCTAACAAAAAATGTATGGTAGCTTTCAAGTAAGTAATGAAAACTCGTCCAGGTTTTATAAAGTGTTTTTTTTTCTAGATGTAATGATTAATAAATAATGATAAAGAACTTAAACTTTTCTGTTTTCAAATCCTTTTTTTTTTAAATTGATCTTAGGAAATATTCTAATATTTTGAGATGCTGGATTTTTCATTAAAAAAAAAATATATATTTTTAATTTTTTTTCTATTTCATTAGAGCTATGAGCTCTAATCATCAAAATAAAAAAAAATAAAAAAACACGTGAAATCTTTTACTTTACATGAATCTAGAATATATAAAAGTTTCACTTTTTGAAAGAAGTTACAAAAAAAAAGTACTTTTCCCAATATTCAAATGTTTGATATGCACCTGTATACACATCACACACATATATTATATATATATATATATATCAGTATATAATAAATCTAGACATATAAAACAGTCAAATATAGAGGTCTGTCTAAGATGCATAGACAAATACTCAATTGTAAGGTAACAGTATTGATAAAACAAAGCAGCTCTGTGTTTGAAGAGTTCTGACCTGGACTGATGTTCAATGTTCAATCAGCCCAATAAAAGGCGGCTTCAAAAATAAATGTTCCCTCTTATATAGACATGTGACTCCTGACAGCACAGTGTTGGTAAATGTTATCGGTGTAGACTCTAGAAGATCAGCAGTTGTTTACGAGCGGCTGCAGAGTCAGCACAACCAGCTCAACATCACACACATTAAACTCAGCCAGCCGTCTTCATCACACTGCAGGGATGCCAAGGAGATTCTTAAAACACATGTTTGGAACTAACGAAGTTGTGATGCATCACGTTTCTCTGATCGTGTGGTGTTACGGTAGATCAAAATCAACTAAAACTCTGAGTGTGTTTATCTGACAGGCTCATCAAAATCACACAAACACGGATAGAGAGAGAGGGATAATTCAACATGAATGGACATTATGTATTAAATTAATAATAA
>CM049824.1:35162095-35187095 GCA_027422435.1 Schizopygopsis pylzovi | reverse complement strand
GGTCATGTGATCTCAGCATGGCAGCTCACAACGAGCGATGTAGAATAAAACAGCCTAATATAAAACTCTCCTTTATAACTGGTGTCTTCATCTCACATATACATAAATATACATCACTTTAATGATGCTACTCAAAAGTGCCATCAATTGAGTTTTTATTTGGCAAAAAAAATACCTTTAATTAATAAAAGTATGTACCTTTAATAAATAATCCAGCTGTGTAAGATGTCTTAATTAAAATCATCCAGTCAAACAAAACAATGAGAGAATGTGGTGTTTTTAAGCATTTGTTAAATACGAGCATTTATTTGCATGATCTTGGTTGGCATCGCAGTAAAGCAGCAATCTAAATCTAACCACTAAAAAAGCATCTCTAAAGCAAAAGCAGCCGGGTTTAACTTCTGTAACTGAGAAGTTGCATCAAAACTAAAACACTGATGGCAGATGGAATTATTTTACTTACTTCGGATGAGGGTAAATATGCAAACGATGACGGTGAGCGCGCGCGCCATGGTCCCTGCTCTTCAGTCCATTCCGCATCATACAGAACCACAGAACTTCACAAGCGAACAGCACTGATGATGCTGCTGCTGTTGAGGATGAGGAGGAGGAGGATGCGCTCGCGCTCGCGCCCGCAGCCACAACACGAGCAGCAGCGGAGCATCCAGGACTCGCTCCTCCACCGACACACGCACGCGCACGCGCACACACGCACACTCTCCTCCCTGCCTCTAACAGCACACCGGGGCTAGTTGTCACAATTTTTAGGTTGAGTTTGAAAGTCCTGTTCGTGCAGGTACGGTCTTGGCAACAAAAAACGAATTTATGTTTTAGCATTATTGCTCTGTTGGGGAAAACATGGTAATTGAACACGTGACCCTCTGTGACAACATGCCCCAGTTGAACTATAAATGCTACATTGTCTGTATAACACCTCGTTAAACAGCCTCTTGTAGGCTAAAATCTAAACAAGAAAACAATTATGAAAAACAAGCTGCAAAAAATGTCAAATTTAAAAACAGAAAAGGCTTTTGAGAGCAGATAGATGTGACCCTGGAGCACAAAACCAGTCATGAGGGTATTTTTTTGGAACTCAGATGTATGCATCCTCTGAACGCTGAATAAATAAGCTATCCATTGATGTATGGTTTGGACAATAAGTGAAAATCTGGAATCTGAGGGTGCATATGTAACGGAGTTTAAATAATGTTGTTAAATTCATGCATTAATTGGGAAAACTCGACATTGGCTGTTGCGTCGCTTGCATTGGCATGCGTGATATTAAGGGCGGAGCTACGTCACCACCAGCAGAGTTTCACATCTCTTGCTGCTGGTAAGTCGCATCAATAAGCGCTGCGTCATAAACAATGAGTTTAGACTGTTTTCAAGTGTAAGGTTGGACTTTTATACTACACACAAGTTTACTTCATATGTCTGTCAGTTCCTAGTTCTGTCAGTCGAGGCAAATGTGTTATTTGCGATTGATAAAATGAAGTGTGTGTGTGTAACCTGCTTATGAACTCAGTATCTCTGTTTATTTCATTCAAGACTTTGAGCAACGTTGATGCACTGTCCTTTAACCAGCTTTTGGTCGTGTTTGTCCCAGGTATGTGTTATATTCAGATTTGTCATGTTCTGTGTAAAAAATGTATTAGCCGAGTTGAGTATAAGCATTAACACACGTGCTATGTGCTCGCACGTGCTGAACTGTGTAACTGCGCCATTTTAGGTGTGCGTTTTTCTCTTTTGGTATTTCATTTATACAAAATATGTAAAAGATGGTTACTTAAGTTTATAATTTCTCTGCATTTATGTGATTTGATGAGAAATGAGAACAGACAAAGTGATTTTATATTTTATTTCTTTAATGTATGTTTTATTTCGAGTTTTATTCCACTATATGTTCACGCTCCCTTTATAACAATGTATATTCAGCAGAGTTTCACATCTCTTGCTGCTGACTTTGAGCAACGTTGATGCACTGTCCTTTAACCAGCTTTTGGTCGTGTTTGTCCCAGTTTGTCTATGACAGGCTCCAGTAAAGAGATCTTGAGTGACCATCCACCTGCTCTCAGTGTGATTCCATCCACACAAACACACACAGTCACACAAAGAAATCTAAATATTGAGAAAATAATCTTTAAAGTTGTTCAAATTAAGTTCTTAGCAATGCATATTACTAATCAAAAATTAAGTTTTAAGGTAGAAAATGTACACAATATCTTCATGGAACGTGATCTTAATATCTAATGATTTTTGGCATAAAATAAAAATGTATAATTTTGACCCATACAGTGTATTGTTGGCTATTGCTACAAATATATCTGTGCTGCTCCCGACTGCTTCTGTGCTGCAGGGACACATATTACAATGGATAAGCAGGCTGGTGTTTGTGTGACTGGTGCTCGTCCATCACGCCGGTCTTCCTCCGTTTGCTGCTTCTCTTGCCTCTCTTTCTTCTCTCCATCATTCTCCTGCTCTAACCAACTTGTAATAAGGTGCATGAATCATATTGTTGGCAAAAATACAAAATATTACTTCTAATATTTCTAGATAAAACGGTATAGTCTACCGATCTTGCAATTCATTCTGGGATTTCCGTTCCTGGAAACATGTAATATTGTGAATTTGTACAGATTAAAATACATTTTAATTATATATTTTTGCACGTCCATTTTTGAAGAGTGCACATGTGCTTAAATGCCAAACGGAAGTATGACGTACAAGGGAACCTGTGATGAATCAAACATCAAATAAAGCACAATGACAGAATAAATATAGTAAATTAGTCAGTACCTGCCATGTTCAATACAGCAGCATCTTAGAGACCTCTAATCAGTTAAATAGCAGAAGTTATTCCTCCACCACATGCATGTGACGTCATTAATGTTGCTGAACTAACGTGGTTTAAACGACAGGGATGCGACCGTGTTTGGGAAACGTCTCCGGGTTACTATCGTAACCTCGGTTCCCTGAGAGCGGGAACGAGACATCACGGAGAAACTCTCCGTTATGGGAACTCCTTCCCTCCAACCTTTCCTGAAGTCCTATTGGCTCACGCCAGTCCAAATGACTGGCCAATTGTCGCAAAGCATGCAAATACGACGAGCTCGAGAGGCAGCATAAATGCGGAGCCCGCGACAATTACGTCAGAATCTGATACTGAACGCCGCTTGGCTGGACGAGCAGTGATCACAGCGATCACCATGATGTCTCGTTCCCGCTCTCAGGGAACCGAGGTTACGATAGTAACTGGAGAGGTTCCCTCTCTAGCTTTCATGAGACATCACGGAGAAACTCTCCGTTATGGGAACGCTATTCAATCCCGCCGTGAGAGAGGCTACGGGCAGCCCGTACCAGTCTATACTAGCGAGGTAGCACATACACCATTTCCACCAATAACGGCGCTCGTAAGACGGGCTCACAGCTGATAGGTGGAGATAAGCCAATGAGTGCCTACACCCCAGGTATACCAAATTCGCATACCATAACATGACCATGTACGCGGCACTGAACTCAGGGTCGACAATAATAACAACATAGAGGGCTGCGTAGAGTAATACTGTACAAGCAGCACATCAACGAATAGAGGTAATAACATGAATCAGTTACTCACCGACAGCACTTGGGAGGCTAAGGACTGAACGTCCAGCTTGTAAAACCTGGCGAAGGTATTCTGTGAAGACCAGCCAGCTGCCAAGCAAATATCTTGAATAGACATACCTCTTGACCACGCCCACGAGGAAGCGATAGCCCTCGTTGAATAGGCCCTAATGTGCAGAGGGCATTCCAAACCTTGGCTTGTGTATGCTGCCATGATAGCATCCACAATCCAGTGGGAAAGTCTTAGTTTTGACATGGCCCGGCCCTTCGTACAACCACCATAGCACACAAAAAGCTGGTCCGATTGCCGAAAGCTGGCCGAACGGTCAATGTAAATCCTCAAAGCCCTGACGGCGCACACTGAAGTCTGAGCGTCCGCACTCCGAGAGGACGATGACTCAGCAGACAAGGCCGATAGCGAAACTGTCTGTGTCCTGAAGGGGGTAGATAGTGTAGGCACGTATCCCCGCCTCGGTCGGAGAGTGACACTGCAGTCCACGGGTCCGAATCGAATACAGTCGCTGTCCACAGAAAAAGTGTGTAAATCCCCTATGCGCTTAGCCGAAGCGAGGGCAAGAAGGAATGTAGTTTTAAGAGATAACTCCTTCAAACCTACGGATGTTAAAGGCTCAACTGGTGGCTGTGAAAGAGCTCTTAACACCACCTCTAGGTCCCATGGCGGGATTGAAGGTGGATGGGGGGGATGTAGCCTCTTCGCTCCCTTAAGAAAACTCACCACCTTGGCGTGGCTTGAAGTACCAGGAATCTAGTTTGCTCTTGGCCGGCTCCTCTGAAGGATTCCAAGAGAGCACCAGCTCCTGGACCGCCTTGTTCATGACCCTTATGAGCTCCTCTTGGAGGTCTGAGGGGCCTTCGCTGCAGGAGCGGTCCCGCTCCGATTCAGCCCATTCCTCCTTCTCTGAGGCTGAAATGGACATGGAGTCCTCCTCGCCCTCCTGGCCGAAGGAAACAAAGTCTGCGATGGATGGAGGGGGACGGAAACATCCATCGGAGAAGGTAACTGGGGATTGAGGCGACCGTTGAGAATGGTGGCTTCGCGTCAAATTGTCGTCTCCACCTTCGAGTGAGGGAGGGGGCCTACAGTAGCGGCACGTTGGTGGCAGTGGGCCTAACCCCGAAGAGGCCACATTATGGCGAGTCCTCAGCATGCGCAATGGCAGATCCGCACATTGTGCACAGTCAGACTCCTCCAGAGCCGCCTCCACGTGGGCCAGTCATTTGGCCAGTCATTTGGACTGGCGTGAGCCATAGGACTTCAGGAAAGGTTGGAGGGAAGGAGTTCCCATAACGGAGAGTTTCTCCGTGATGTCTCGTGAAAGCTCGTAAGGGAACAGTCATGACTAGCTAGCTCGTTTCTAAAACGATGCCTCGTACTATGGTGGTTAATCAGCGTGTTACGCCGTTGTTCTGGAAACAGTGCTGTCTTCGTGTGATCCTGCTGGTCTGGGTCATTCACAGGGTCAGAGTTTAGGGATAAAACTGATCCTGCTGGTCTGGGTCATTCACAGGGTCAGAGTTCAGGGATAAAACTGATCCTGCTGGTCTGGGTCATTCACAGGGTCAGAGTTCAGGGCTAAAACACTCTCAAGGTCTACGCTGTAACAGAGATCTGTGTTTGTGGAGAAGAGAGATTTACACCACTGGTATCCAGTCATCCGGTCTCACCCGGGCTGATTTATCTCTCAGCCGCTCTGCTGAATGAATGAAGGAGATGAGACCTTCTCTGATGCTGACCTCGACAGAAACAGGTTGATCAAGGTGCAATAAAAATATATAGTACACACAAATACTGGAATAAAGGATAGATTATAGATTATAGTTTTACTGATACGTTTTACTATTGAATGAATTATCATCTCATCTGCTATTTTTAATTTTTATCCGATCTTGCAATGCTTTCTGGGATTTCCGTTCTTGGAAACATGTAATATTGTGAATTTGTACAGATAACTGACCGATAGTAATGTCACAGATTAATCCTGAGATACAGCGGTTTGCAGTGTTTTCCGTGGAAGCTTGTTTCCAGCATGGGATAAAAACAAATTAATAAAAAGTTGCAATTACCTTTTTTATCTCATAATTCAGACTTTATATATAACAGAGTTTATAGTTTGCATATAACAATTCTGACTTTTTTGTGAGATATAAACACAGAAAGAAAATGGTCAAAATTGTGAGATAAAAAGCTTTGTTATGTTGTATTATTATTTTTGTATCCTGAGGTAGAAACACACTTCCACAGTTCAGGAAGAGAGAAGCAGATTATATATATTTAAACAGTTTGCTTTTATAATTTTTTATTGAAGATCCATTGTGCATTCCGTTATTTTTACACGTAGACGTTCTATGACTACTGTACCGTCTATTCTCACAATTGATGGCTTACACATCGAAAGAGTAACTGCTTATAAATATTTAGGGATATGGCTTGACGAGAAGTTGGTATTTGATGTTCATATTGACTGCTTGGTGAAAAAACTTCAACCAAGATTATTTTTTTTTGTTTCGGCCAAAACAATGCTGTTCCTGCGAATCATGCAGACTATGTTTTACCCATCATAGATTATGGTGATTGTATGTACATGCATGCTTCCTTATATTTATTAAAAAGGTTGATAGTGTTTATTATGCTGCATTGCGATTTATAACTAATGCTTGCTCACTGTTTGTTGTATAACATTGTAGGTTGGTCCTCTTTATATCAACGAAGGAAAGCACATATGTTGTTGTTTATTGCAAAGGCATAGCGAGGTATGCTTTCAAATTATATTACTAGTCTTTTATGCTTGCATAGAAATAATTATTCAACCAGATCCTCAATTAGAAAGTGCCTGGGGTGCAATCAGAACATAGTAAATCAGCTTTTCTTATTATGCTCCTTGGTTATGGAATGCTTTTCAGAATAATACTCCATTAGAAGCAATTCCTTCTTTGTGTATTTAAAAAATATATATAGCGTGAAATGAATGAATCGTGTTGCTGTTTTAATTTAGGTTGTTGATTTATGATTATTGTTGTCACAACGGGAGTGTAAAGGATCCAAACGCAAAAGGATTAGTCAAGACAGTCTTTAATGAAGGAGCAAAAAACAAGTCAGTCTGTCGTGCGTAGACACAGAACTGGAAGGAAAATCACAAAACAAAACTGTAGATAAATCTGATCCAAGGGACTTCAGTCTCGAGGGACCTCGTGGAACCGGACTCACTGGAGGCAGCAGCAGGACACCGAGAAAACCAGAAACTCTCAGCAACTCCAGGCGAGACGAGACAAGGTACGAATTCTTCATTCGGTTTTATTATAATAAAAGTGTAGTAACCAAGGTTTTTTTTTTTTTTTTTGCATATTGATTACAATTTATTTAACCGTTTTACTACAAATACCATGGTTAAACTGGTTAGTGTAGCTAGCAAGACCATTGTTAATTTGTGGTTATCATGGTTTAAGTATAGTAACCTAGTTTTGTATTTATTTATTTGTATAAAACCATGGTTAATTTTCGTAAACTTAAGTGTACGACCTGATGACGTCATAAATATGATAATTAAGCATATATCAAGTTTAATTGTTATATCAAGTTATAAGCATGTTTATAAAAAAACTAGTTTTGTAATAACAATTATTTCTGACCTTTTGACGTTGATGATAATTCAGATTCGGACCTATGAATGTAAACTTTGAGGACCCCTGATCTATAGTGTCAAACGCAGCACTAAGATCAATAAAACTAGCAATGAGATGCAGCCTCGATCTGACACAAGAAATGCCATATGCCAAGGGCCCCCTAAAATGCTTTTCATATACGAGATGTGCATTAAGAACGGACAGGTGAGCGGTTGCCATTTACCATGTTTATTATCACGACAACCGCCTGTGTGTCAGAGTTGAACGTGCTTCTTGTGTGTCCTGCTTGTAGCAAATATAAATATAATGCAAGCGCGAGGTCTCTCTTTCCCAGCGCGCACACACCTCTCTCTCTGCATCTGCTCTGCTCAGCGCGCGGCTGAAAGGAGCTGCGCTTTCAGTTAAAACACAGATATACTGCTTCTCTGATTTTACATGCAATTATAGCCAAAATCACAGCACAGCTATTGTTTATCTTATGTGTAGCATATTTGATTTTATCAGATGACGGCTCAATTATAAAATTATAAATGAATCTGGATTTTTGTGCAGATTAACATCTTGGAAGCCAGAGCTGATTATGTAGTCTTAATGGGTCACGATTCAGTCACTATTTCATATTCATCCCGTTGTCTGACAACAGAAACAGTCAAATATATCAATGAAAACAGTTTTATTGAGAATTTAGCTGCATCAAAATACAGTATGTGGCACAGAGAGGCAAACAAATGTAATAATAAAGAATAAATGTACATTCTGCATGTTCAGAAGAAGTGAGCTGCCCTGTCCAGCAAATAATGTAAACAGGTTTGAGCTAGTAAATTGCTCAGTGCAAATAAAGATAAGTGATGGGAACCTATATCTATGTTCATTTTTTCATGTGTCTAATAGACATGAACAAGTTCTTAGACAAACATCTATGACCTTTGAAACATGTCTACTCTTCATGCTCTGTTACCTATGGTTTCACAAATAATAAACACATATCGCATAAAGCATCCGTGTTTGTCCATGCCCATGTTGACTAGAGCATTAAAACTTTAAAAATTAGTGTGTGCATGAAGGTGTAGAGAAGACTTTTGGCAGGTTTTAGGATTTTTATTTTTATTTTGCATGTTCAGAATATCAGTTTTTCTTTTCGTTGCCTCAGGACAACATTGCGCAATAAGGTGTAAGGAAGTTGGGGTCCACGGCTCCCATCTCTAACCAGGATTTCCCATTATGTGTGACAAAAAGGGAAGATGTGCACCTCTGTTTCACAGCAGAGAAGAAGCGCTTCTTGAAGTTTAATACCGAGTAAAATCTCATTCCACGAAGTACATGATGTGACATGACACACTACATCTGGGCTGGGAAACTTTGGTCCAGGAGGGTCACTGTCCTGCAGAGTTAGCTCCAACCCTAATCAAACACTTTAGAACAAGCTAATGAATATATTTTAAGATCACTAGAAATCTACAGGCAGGTGTGTTTAATTAGGGTTGGAGGTAAACTCTACAGGACAGTGGCCCTCCAGGACCGAAGTTTCCCAGCCTTGCACCAAGACACAAACCTACGTCTGAATCAAATGCAATATATCTATGTGTTTCAAGTGTTTTTAACTTAATGATTTCTTGGGGGGGGGGGGGGGGTGAGGGGTAGTCAAAGAATAAAATAATTAAATAAAATGTTCCCAAATAATTTTTTATTGTGTACCATCCAAATTCATAGAGGGTTAAGGTACATTTAGAACAGATAAAAATGTGAGATTAAGTTGCGATTATTGAATCATGAAATAATAAAAGTGTCTGCTAAATGAATAATTGTAAATGAAAGAATTCCACTATATCATGTACATGAAAAATGTAGAAATATTGGACTCAACTATGGAGCACCATTGTGCAGCAGCAAGCATTACGTTAAGAAAGCAACCTCAAGGTTGATCTGGTAAATGTGTGGAAATATATAGGGCCCTATTCTTATATTTGCCTGGGGCCCCAATTCACTAAATCCGCCCCTGAATATACTTCTCTGAATGTGATTCAGGTGTGACATGTTTTAAAAATGCATGTGAAGTGTAGAGATGAAACGTTTTGTTAACGCGGAGAAGTGTGGGAAATGTGAAATGCATTGCTGTTATAGAGTGCTATTGGACGATTGCCAGGAAAACTACAGTCTGTCACTTTCCTGCTTCATACGAGTCTCGTTTCTCACTAAACTTATAAATAAATAAATAAATACATACATACATACATACATATATACATAGAAAAGTGCAGATTTTGTTCACATTTTTCTGTATAAATGGATGGAAATTTAAGCCTTGAAAAACAAATCAATTACTCTGTGTTTTTAATAGTTCTCTGTAAAAAAAATAAGTCTTTCTCAGATATTTTAGGTTAATTAATTTAACTTAACATCTCATTTGTTAAAAACTTGACCACTTAAATAGATGAGTTATATTTCATAGTTCAAAATATTATAATGTGCACAAATAACTTCTTTATTGCCATCGGTGGTTCCATGAAATACCTGTAACATCTATGAAATGTTTACATGGCACTAAAATCATGAACATAGTTCTTCAGCTTATTAAAATGTATTCACGTCAACAAAAACATGATTCTTTTCACTGAAAGGTTCTTTTGGGAACCCAAAATGGTTCTTCAATGCCTGGCATCATTGTAAAAATCCACTTTTATAACCGTTATGTGTCATTAAGAGTGTACAGTACTGTCAACATTTCCCTCGTTTTGCTCATTTTAGATGATTTTCCGTCCTGTACTGATGTATTCTGGACTTACAGATCTGAAAAGCTCATCAATAGGCTTTAGTTACGCCAGAGACAAGAACACTGATTCACTTGTCATTTGGAGTTGGAGGAATATGCCATTACAGAGCATTTGATTGGACAAAAATCATAAATATTTTTACCCCCGGTTTCACAGACTAGGCTTAAACCTAATCCCAGACTATGGGATTGACTCCCCTTTGGAGCCTGCCTCTAGTGGCCAGTCGATGAATTACAGCTTTAGTCACCTCGTATGTGCTGCTATGTTAAAAATTGGTTTCAGATTTATATTTGCTTAATTTAGCCAACCTTTAGGAGTGCATGAGCATGTGCATGACCTGAATGCTAACCAGATGCAGACTAAAAGCCACAAAAACTAAATTAAAGACCTCATAAAATGAGTTTGTGTAAGAAAACCATGTGCACGAGTAATCAGAGAACTGCTGCTGTAGCAGAGCTGTGGCCGTGTGGACTTTCAGAGCGAGATATATATCAAACGGGCAGTTCATTACCTCGAGTGCTTGGCTCCTATAGCAGAGACAGCAGCAAATACACAGATATTGATTAAAGCCTGAGCGGGAAAATCCATGTGACTGCACTGTGTGTTTATGAACCTTATGTGATCAATGTGCATACTGCGTGTGATTGCAGTAATGGATGTACAGCAGCAGTGATAATCATCCAGCTGCTGATCAATTAATGCATGGACATGTATTTGAGAAGGAAAGAGGTAATGCCTGCAAGCTCGTTAATGATTTATTTCATTTATGAGCACCTTGTCCGTCCCAAACATCCCTCCACGTCTTTAACTGGCTTTCATTTATAGCTGGATTATTACATTTACACTGTTTAAAGATGGAAATCATATTGGTTGGTTTGCTTTCATCACAATATCACATTTAAAGGAGATTTTTACGTCTTTTGACTTCAAAATTTCACATTCGGCTCAATGTTACTTGTTTCGTTGTAATTATTTATGAAACATACTATCAATTTCTGAGTGAAAATTGTGCACGTGTCATAATTTTTTTCCCTTCTCTAATCAAAATGCTTCAAATTAAACTTGTTGAGAATTATTGTTTCATCTGTAAATTAATGCGTGCCCTTAATTTCGCTTAAAGATATAGATTTGATGAATTGTTTAGGGTTTTATTTAGATAACCCACTTTAAAACATTTGATTCTGTGTGATAAATAACAGAAATCAGTATTGTATTGATTAAAATGATCAATATTGACTTCAGTTCGATTTGACAAATGGCTCGTTTTAGCTCTTTATCTCCATCTTGTTATGTATCCTGTTCATTTTTTGTGTCATTGTGTAAATAACGAAGAGAGTTAATGAAGTCTTGCCTTTGATACTCAACACTGTCATAGAAAAGTGCATAGATTGTACTTTTAAACACTTTATTAACCCTCAAGCTGCATATATGGAACGATTTTCACATGCATGCTTTTATTTATTACGTCTAAGAGCCACCAAATTTGACAAGTTCTCCATGACCAGATCCTAATTCATGCTTATATATATATATATATATATATATATATGAAGTGTTTGTGTCTAGTGAACAGAAAGTGCATTTAATGCATAACCTGTTCCAGAGACACAAAGTAAATGAAGTGAGGTTAGTCTCTTAATAACTCTCTCTGAAGTGCACTTCATATTTCTCCACGTCCAGCACTCTCTCCTCTATTATTGAATTAATTTACTCTCTCTTCTCAGCTGTCTGATCATGATTCAAGCTCTCATCTGCATCTGAGATGATGGATCATTAGGCCTTTTACGGGTTTTAAAGATTGCTGCTGAAACTCACTGCAGCGCTCATGAAGAGCAGACTCCAAACGCTTAATGAGGGATTCATTCACCTGCCGAGAAATACAATCAATTTCACAACATGTTCTCATTTGAAATAATTGAATCATGTGCATAAATGTTGCATATTTGCTTTCTATCATTGTAATTGTAATTGCATTATCATTTTAATATTTGATATAATTGCATGATAAAACTGCATATTAAATGTTTTGTATATTTTTTCTGTAATATGATATTTCATAAAAAATATTAATTATTTTTGCATATTTTATTTTAATGCTCTATTTATGTGTTTGTGACAAAATACATAATTTATCAGCCCCATTTGATGCAGTATAAGTATAATTACAGGCACAGTCCCATTAGAACATATTATATTATGTGATATTTATGTTATATGATACAAATCATTAACGAGAGTCTGTCTTACATTACCAGGCCAGATTCTGTTTGATATCTTCATTGCTACAGGTTTACTGACAGCTTTAGCTGTATCATACTGAGCCAATCACGTT
Organism: Schizopygopsis pylzovi; assembly: GCA_027422435.1. Lineage (NCBI taxonomy): Eukaryota > Metazoa > Chordata > Actinopteri > Cypriniformes > Cyprinidae > Schizopygopsis > Schizopygopsis pylzovi. The sequence continues at coordinate 35,174,747 of CM049824.1, read as the reverse complement.
CTCAGCGCTAAAATACACACCTAAATACATTTAGATGAGCAAATGTCATAACATGCACAAAAAAATACATTCTCCAAATATCTTAACTGTAATTTCTAGAAGAAAGAAAGTCATACAGGTTTGAGAAAGATATAAGAACGATGCAAAAACAGATTTTTGAGTGAGCTGTTCCTTTAAGATTAAACAAGCATTTGTTTCTGTTTCTAGTTCATTTTGTTCTAAATCAAATGATGCTTTATCGACCAAATCTTGTCTGTAAATTCCCCATAATGATCAAATCGTCCGTCTTTAAGGATGTTTTGTAAGACTTCAGAGTATTTTACAGCGTCTGCTCGGTGTTGCCAACTTTGCAGTGATCATCTGATCTGGATACGGACTGGATCTGGTGACTGCAGTGATCATCTGATCTGGATACGGACTGGATCTGGTGACTGCAGTGATCATCTGATCTGGATACGGACTGGATCTGGTGACTGCAGTGATCATCTGATCTGGATAAGGACAATTTGGACTGCGTGATCATCTGATCTGGATACGGACTGATCTGGTGACTGCAGTGACATCTGATCTGGATACGGACTGGATCTGGTGAACTGCAGTGATCATCTGATCTGGATACGGACTGGATCTGGTGACTGCAGTGATCATCTGATCTGGATACGGACTGGATCTGGTGACTGCAGTGATCATCTGATCTGGATACGGACTGGATCTGGTGACTGCAGTGATCATCTGATCTGGATACGGACTGGATCTGGTGACTGCAGTGATCATCTGATCTGGAACGGACTGGATCTGGTGACTGCAGTGATCATCTGATCTGGATACGGACTGGATCTGGTGACTGCAGTGATCATCTGATCTGGATACGGACTGGATCCGGTGACTGCAGTGATCATCTGCTGGATACGGACCGGATCTGGTGACTGCAGTGATCATCTGATCTGGATACGGACTGGATCTGGTGACTGCAGTGATCATCTGATCTGGATAGGACTGGATCTGTGACTGCAGTGATCATCTGATCTGGATACGGACTGGATCTGGTGACTGCAGTGATCATCTGATCTGGATACGGACTGGATCTGGTGACTGCGGTGATCATCTGATCTGGATACGGACTGGATCTGGTGACTGCAGTGATCATCTGATCTGGATACGGACTGGATCTGGTGACTGCAGTGATCATCTGATCTGGATACGGACTGGATCTGGTGACTGCAGTGATCATCTGATCTGGATACGGACTGGATCTGGTGACTGCAGTGATCATCTGATCTGGATACGGACTGGATCTGGTGACTGCAGTGATCATCTGATCTGGATACGGACTGGATCTGGTGACTGCAGTGATCATCTGATCTGGATACGGACTGGATCTGGTGACTGCAGTGATCATCTGATCTGGATACGGACTGGATCTGGTGACTGCAGTGATCATCTGATCTGGATACGGACTGGATCTGGTGACTGCAGTGATCATCTGATCTGGATACGGACGGATCTGGTGACTGAAGTGACCATCTGATCTGGATACGGACGGATCTGGTGACTGCGGTTGATCATTGGACTGGATCGGACCGGATCTGGTGGACTGGCGGTGATACTGACCATCTGATCTGGATACGGACCGGATCTGGTGACTGCGGTGATCATCGGACTGGATACGGACCGGATCTGGTGACTGCAGTGATCATCTGATCTGGATACGGACTGGATCTGGTGACTGCAGTGATCATCTGATCTGGGTACGGACTGGATCTGGTGACTGCAGTGATCATCGGACTGGATCTGGTGACTGCAGTGACAATCTGATCTGGATACGGACTGGATCTGGTGACTGCAGTGATCATCGGACTGGATCTGGTGACTGCAGTGACAATCTGATCTGGATACGGACTGGATCTGGTGACTGCAGTGATCATCTGATCTGGGTACGGACTGGATCTGGTGACTGCAGTGATCATCGGACTGGATCTGGTGACTGCAGTGATCATCTGATCTGGATACAGACTGGATCTGGTGACTGCAGTGATCATCTGGGCTGGATACGGACTGGGTCTGGTGACTGCAGTGATCATCTGATCTGGATACGGACTGGATCTGTTGACTGCAGTGATCATCTGGGCTGGATAAGGACCGGATCGGGTGACTGCAGTGATCGTCTGAGCTGGATACGGACTGTATCTGGTGACTGCAGTGATCTTCTGATCTAGATACGGACTGGGACTAGATCTGTTGACTGCAGTGATCATCTGATCTGGGTACAGACTGGATCTGGTGACTGCAGTGATAATCTGATCTGGATACGGACCGGATCTGGTGACTGCAGTGATCATCTGATCTGGATAAGGACCGGATCTGGTGACTGCGGTGATCATCTGATCTGGATACGGACTGGATCTGGTGACTGCAGTGATCATCTGGTCTGGATACGGACTGGATCTGGTCAATGCAGTGATCATCTGATCTGGTGACTGTAGTGATCACATGATCTGGATACGGACCGGATCTAGTGACTGTAGTGATCATCTGATCTGGATAAGGACCGGATCTGGTGACTGCGGTGATCATCTGATCTGGATACATTTACATTTACATTTATGCATTTAGCAGACGCTTTTATCCAAAGCGACTTACAGTGCATTCAGTCTATACATTTGTATTGTCAGTACATGTGTTCCCTGGGAATCGAACCCACAACCTTTGCGCTGCTAACGCAATGCTCTAACCACTGAGCCACAGGAACAGATACGGACTGGATCTGGTGACTGCAGTGACCATCTGATCTGGATATGGATCTGTTGACTGCAGTGATCATCTGATCTGGATACGGACTGGATCTGGTGACTGCAGTGACCATCTGATCTGGATAAGGACTAGATCTGGTGACTGCGGTGATCATCTGATCTGGATATGGATCTGTTGACTGCAGTGATCATCTGATCTGGATACGGACTGGATCTGGTGACTGCAGTGACCATCTGGGCTGGATAAGGACCGGATCGGGTGGCTACGGTGACCTCGGAATAAGAAAGAAACAGACTAATATTAGCAGTGATGTCAATATTCTTACGATGTACAAGTACATCTTGTTTTATGGGAAGTGTTCCCGGTTCCGGTTGACCTAATTAATGCAGTCTAACAATACTTTAACGGATTTTAATATTAGAAGTGTATTAGTGTGCTATGTGTACGCCAGGTTAAAGAGATGGGTCTTTAATCTAGATTTAAACTGACAGAGTGTGTCTGCCTCCTGAATAGTGTTAGGAAGATTGTTCCAGAGTTTGGGTGCTAAGTAGAAAAAGGATCTGTTGATTTTGATATTCTAGGTATTATCAAATGGCCAGAGTTTTGAGATCTTAGCGGACGTGGAGGACTATAATGCGATAAGAGTTCGCTCAAGTACTGATGAGCTAAACCATTCAGGGCTTTACAAGTAATTAACATGATTAAAAATCTATACAATGTTTAATAGGGAGCCAGTGCAGTGTTGACAGAACCGGACTCATGTGGTCATACTTCTGGTTCTAGTAAGAACTCTAGCTGCTGCATTTTGGACCATCTGTAGTTTGTTTATTAAGCATGCATAACATCCACCCAATAAAGTATTACAATAATCTAACCTTGAGGTCATAAACGTATGAATTAACATTTATGCATTTGACATTGAGAGCATAGGCCTAAGATATATATTTTTAAGATGAAAAAAAATCAGTTTTACAAATGCTAGAAACGTGGCTGTCAAAGGAGAGATTGCTATCAAATTGCACACCAAGGTTACTGACTGATGATGAAGAATTGACAGAGCAGCCATCAAGTGTTAGACAGTGTTCTAGGTTATTATTTGTGGGGGTTTTAGGTCCGATAATTAACACCTGTTTTTTCCGAATTTAGTAGTAAGAAATTACTTGTCATTAACCCCGTGTTTCCTGATTATTTTTCCCAAAGGTAGCATGTAAAGCGTGAAAAGTAATGGCCTTAGTACTGAGCCTTGAGGTACTCCATACTGTACTTGTGATCGATATGATACCTCTTCATTCACTGCTACGAATTGATGGCGGTCAGATAAGTACGATTTGAACCAATGCACTTCCACTAATGCCAACAAAGTTTTCTAGTCTATTCAAAAGAATGTTGTGATTGATAGTAGAGCTAATAGAGAGATACAACCACGATCGGATGATAAGAGCAGGTAATTTGTCACTAATGAGAGCAGTCTCAATACTATGAGATGGTCTAAATCGTGACTAGAAATCTTGACAGAAATAATTTTTCTCTAAGAAGGAATATAATTGCGTGGATACGACATTTTCTAGTATCTTTGACAGAAAAGGGAGATTCGAGATCGGTCTGTTGTTAACTAGATTTTTGGGGTCAAGTTGTGTATTTTAATGAGAGGCTTAATAACAGCCAACTTAAAGGTTTTGGGGACATATCCTAATGCCAATGACGAATTAATAATAGCCAAAAGCAGATCTAGGACACCTGGAAGCACCTCTTTTAGTAGTTTAGATGAATAGGGTCTAACATACATGTTGGTTTAGCTGATTTAACAAGTGTATACAATTCTTCCTATAGTAGAGAATGAGTGGAATTGTTCCTCAGGGGATCTACAGTGCACATTTTGATGTGATACTGTAGCTGACGGCTGCATGGTTACAATTTGATCTCTAATAGTATCGATTTTAGAAGTAAAATAGTTCATAAAGTCATTACTGCTGTGCTGTTGGGAAATGTCAACACCTGTTGATGCTTTATTTTTTTGTTAACTTTGCCACTGTATTGAATAAAATTACTTTTTGCCACTGTATTGAATAAATACATGTTTGATATCTTGTAAAAGAGACGAAAAGTAATCAGATCTAGTAGTGTTTAATGCTTTTCAGTAGGATAGGGTACTTTCGTGCCAAGCAGTATGAAATACCTCCAGTTTTGTTTTCTTCCAGATGTGCTCCATTTTCCGGGCTGCTCTCTTTAGGGCGCGAGTGTGCTCTTTATAGCATGGTGTTGGACTCTTTTCTTTAATCTTGTATGTGTATGTGTGTGTGTGTGTGCGTGTGTGTGTGTGTGTGTGTGTGTGTGTGTGTGTGTGTGTGTGTGTGTGTGTGTGTGTGTGTGTGTGTGTGTGTGTGTGTGTGAAGGCGAACGCAGCAGTGTTTTATGTTCATAATGAACACGAGCCTCACATCAGGCTATTAGAATTTATAATGCAACCAGTAAAAGTTTAACAAGTCTTCTGCATTGATGGAGAGCACTTATCTCTGTGGAAATGGTGACACATTCACTATATGAGACGGTTAGTGCTGCGAGTGCAGTTTTACTGCGGCACGAGGACAGAACGGAGCCTTCAGAACAACAGAAAACATTCAGCGTGATCTAGAAGTGAGTTTAAGAGCCAATCAAAAAATCACTGACACAAGGAATACTTGTCCTTGAGTCGCGTTAAACAGAGACAATCAATAATCACCTTGAATGTGTATAATGTTCATCTCAAAACATAAACCATATTTTAAGTGCTTTAAAATGTTTTCTGAAGCTCAAATGCTTTACTGTAATAGAGTCCAATAGAAAAGCAGTGGCTGATATTTCGGCACAATGAAAGCACATTATATATAAGACTGAAGTATGCAATTGTAATTTAATCACATAACGAACAGTGCTTGCATAATTATTATGCAAGTTGATATTATACATTTGTGTCTCTGGAGCACAAAACTAGTCTTAAGTGCTCAGTTTCTAAAATTTAGATTTATACAGCTTTCCATTGATATATGGTTTGTTATGGTTTGACAATATTTGGCTGAGTTACAATTATTTGAAAATCTGGAATCTGAGGGTGCAAAAAAATAAAACATTTGAGAAAATCACCTTTAAAGTTGTTCAAATTAAGTTCTTAGCAATGCATATTACTAATAAAAAATTAAGTTTTGATATATTTACTGTAGGAAATGTACTAAATATCTTCATGGAATATGATGATGGAAAGAAGAAATCTGCAGGCCCTGACGGTATTAGTGCTGGAGATCTTAAAGCCTGTGCTGATCAAATATGTTGGGTAATTCACTATATTTTTAATTTGAGTTTGCGCTTAGAAAGGGTACCTGTTTTATGGAAGACATCATGTGTAGTACCAGTCCCTAAGAAAACTAATCCTACTGAGTTCTCACAGTATAGACCAATAGCTTTAATGGCTCAGTTAATAAAGGTTTTTGAGAGGTTGGTTTTAAATTATATTAAGCAGTTACTGTGTGTGTAACGGATGTATGCCAGTAAGGGCTGTGTGTAAACCTCACTCCCCTGACCTCAAAACGAGGCGCTCTAGCGACTGATGTTAGAGGATGTAGCCTTTAGCCTCCTTGGTAGAGCGCCCGCGTCCTGGGTTCGAGACCCGCTCGGTGTGATGGTGCGGACCCGGGGGGGTTACATGTGCTGCTGAGGATAAACTGCAGTTCGCTTACAAAACTGGGGTTGATGATGCAATTATATATATTTTAAATAAATCTCTAAGTCATTTAGAGACTTTAGGTAACACCGTTAGAATCACATTTTTTTACTTTTCTAGTGCATTCAACACTATATTACTGTATTACTCAAGAATAAATTAGTAAATGCTGGATTACACCAGAGTATGGTCAGTTGGTTAATGGACTACCTCTCTAGTAGACCACAGTATGTAAGAATGCATAACTGTGTGTCCCAAGTAGTTACGTGTAGCACTGGTGTTCCTCAAGGAACGGTTTTAGCTCCGTTTTTTTTTTACTTTTTATACTTCAGATTTTCAGTACAACTCTAAAAACTATTAATCTCCAGAAATATTCGGATGATTCTGCAATTGTTGACTGTATAAAGAAGCATGATGAGAGTGAACACAGGGAGCTTTTAAAGAGTTTTGTGGACTGGTGTGAAACTAATGGTCTTAGACTTAATGCTATTAAGACCAAGGAAATTGTGGTTGATTTTAGTAGATATCCTCACAAAGTGGTGCCAGTGAATATACAAGAGTCAGAAATTGAGATTGTCACGTGATATAAGTACCTGGGTGTATATTTCAATAACAAGCTTGATTGGTCTGACAATACAGTACAGGTTTATAAGAAGGGTCAGAATCACATTCATTTATTAAGGCAACTGAGATCCTTTGGCGTGTGTCAGGCACTGTTGAAGACCTTTTATGATTCTGTGGTATCATCTGTGATCTTGTATGCTGTCACCTGCTGGGGAGGGGGATTGCTAGAGAAGGAGAAGAATGAACTCAATAATCTGATAAAAAAGGCAGGTTCTGTGGTGGGTTGCGTGTTGCCCACTATTGATGTGATTGCACAGGATAGAATGACTGATAAATTGGTCAGTATCACTCCACTGAGCGGACCTGATTTGATTTACATTTCACTTCTGATTATACCCTGTATAATTTATTATGTGACAAATAAAGAAACCTTGAACCTTGAGTATAATGAAACAAGATTGTCATCCTCTTCATGGAACAGTTCAAGCATGTGTGAGTACTTTTAGCTCAAGATTAATTCAGCCCAATATCATATTATATGAATGATGTATTATTTTAAATGTAGATATTTGTATAACATGGTGTAGAGTGTACTATGATGCCTGAAACTAGGGGGGCTGTATGAAATACCATATTGTGCAGTATCTTCTCTTTTATCTATTATCCTAATACATTTTGGCATATATTTTGTTTTAATAATTTTGATCCATACAATTCACTATAATTAACTATAATTGGCTATTGCTAGAAATATACCAGTGCTGCTTATGACTGCTTTTGTGCTCCAGGGACACATTTTCCCAATTCCAAACAACATAAATCTTAATAACTACTAATAATTGTGAAGAAGTTATCTTCCAGAATCTGGCAGCTCATTTTTAGTCAAACTCTGCAAGATAGAATTTCCAGGATAGAAATTGACTAAAAATGAATCCCAAATATTCTGGAAGATAAATCTTCAATCAGTGAACAGTACAAGAGATGTGATGCTGTTGCTCTCGATTGATCTGTCTATAAAGCTTATAAAAATCAGTCTATGTGTATTTGACAACACTTCAGCTTGTGATTCTTATTAAGTGAGTTTATATTTGTAGGATTCTTTACCCAAGTCTCTGAGAACCAGACACATTGCACTTCTGGAGACTCTAGGAAGGAGTCCTGATGCTTAATTCTTAATTCTTTTGCAGTTCGAGTTTGTCTTTTCATCTCCAGCTGTTTTTTGTTTGTTTTTTCGGACCGTGATGACCCAATGAGCATTTCGCTGTCCAACTTTGTAAATTCTATTATTGCATCCTTCTCATGAGAATTTAATAATTTCTGACTATTAACAAGTACAAATATCTGCCAATGGGGCAAGAAAACTGGTCTTAATTCAAAGACTAAACAAGATTATTCTACTAATTTAGAAACATCTGTTGTTTCGGTTTCTTCTTCACTTGTGTTTTTTTGTCAATTCTGTACAGAAGATGTGTTCTAGCGCCTCCTACCGTTTAACAATGAAAACATGGATTCTAGGAGCACACGCTCAAATATATTTAGACTCTTTCTAAGTATAAGTCAAGTATACTTAAGTATATTTCTGTGAAGTACATAAAAAGTTGAATAAAAGAACACTACTATTTTTAGCTTAAAAGACATATACTAATAGCATAGTGGAATAAACTTCTTTTTCATAAGGGTAAATCTGCAACTCCTTATATTTATCAAACTGCATGCAAACACGGAACCTAGTCGAAATCCTTCACTAGACGTAATGCACGAACTGAGCTTTGTGGTGTCTTACTGATGAGGATCTGTCCTCGGTGCATAAAGCCATAGAATACAGCGGAGAGGTTAATGCATGCTGCACGTTTCATGTCTTGCTCTAGACTTGTTTTTAACTTATTGATCTCATTAGTAGATGTAATAAAGCAGAGTCACTCAGGTCATGTCCTTCACTCCAGTCTGACTCGCTTTGACGTTTCTCGTCACTCGGATTGCTTTGTCTTGCCAATCTTGAGCTGAATTACCTGTTTGCTTGACTCCTGGACGCTGTCCAGTCTTAAAATGTGTCTATCCTTAAGCGATCTGTCCATTAGTACAGTGCTAAACAGCTCTTAACTGATCATCTGTGTGATTCACGTCTGTCTCATCAGTGTATGTCCTCAATCAATCAATGAATACCTTTATGTTTCAAGTCATTCATTTTAATCTCCAGAACATGTATTAAATGTAGAAGCCATTCTCCTGCTGTTGATTGGATCTGCTTAAAGTGAGTGAGAGAAATGTTTAAAAACCTAGAAAACATTTTACATCAATTATCCTGTATTGTTTATAATAAATAGTTCAGCTATGAAACTCTAGATGGCGCAAGCTGACGGGTTGTTAACGTAACCGATGTTAATCAGAGAGTTAATCGACCTGGCACAAGCTGATTGGTTCATGCTGGACATGCAGCCAATGAGCTTATCGCCTTGCATTTATATTTATATTCAGGGTATCTCTGAAGCCCTCCACCTTCCCCAGCTCCACCTGTATAGATCTGCTACAGGTGATTTCTCATGCTATTGTGCAGCAGCAGTATGTCTTAAATACTCATGGCACCGTATCACCATATGCGTTGGCAGTAGCAAGCTCCTGTACTTGCTTGCAGCAGCAGCAATAATATACAACTGCAGCAATAACCAACAGCAGCAGCAATTCAGCAGATCTATTCCGCCAAGACCAAATACATTAACATTGTCATATCCATCACCATGCTAAACTTTTCAGAGAGTTGTCATGACTGAAATTTAGTAAAATATTTATCAATTATATTGTATATACATATTACTGAAAACATACTGAATGTTTAGTAGGTCAAATAAAAAAGGACATTTGTATTATCTGATGGGAATTGAAATAGCAATTAGATTTTTTATTTTTTTTAAACGTTGTCAATTTTGCTTTTTTTATCGTTTCTGAAAGAAGTCTCTTCTGCTCATCAAATCTATCTGCATTCATTTGAGCAAAAATGCTGTAAAAAAATATTACAAATTAAAATAACTATTTTCTATGTGAATATGTGTTAAAGAGTAATTTATTTCTGTGATCAAAGCTCTGTGTATATGTGTGTGTGTGTGTGTGTGTGTGTGTGTGTGTGTGTGTGCGCGCCTTTGTGTGTGTGTGTGTGTGTGTGTGTGTGTGTGTGTGTGTGTGTGTGTGTGTGTGTGTGTGTGTGTGTGTGTGTGTGTGTGTGTGTGTGTGTGTGTGTGGTGTGTGTGTGTGTGTGTGTGTGTGTGTGTGTGTGTGTGTGTGTGTGTGTGTGTGTGTGTGTGTGTGTGTGTGTGTGTGTGTGTGTGTGTGAGATTGGATCGGTCCAGCGCTCTCAGACTCTGATGACTAGCTGCGAAACACTCGTCCTCTCACCATATGTTCCTCCCGCTTCTCATTACTGTACCTGTGAAAACTCACAGAGAGAAACAGCTTTCATCTCAAAACTTCTTTACATTTATTTTCTTCCAGCTAGAAGCAAACGGCACAGAGATGATGTCAGCAAATTTTGCTCGAACTTTGCTCAGTGCTGGTCCCGCCTCAAGCAGAAAGGACACGTGCCTGTAAGGCAGGGACTTCCAGGTTATTAAACCTAGCCAATGTGGACGGCGAGGTCCAGCCAGCCACCGCACATATTTCTGTTATAGACACTCTGCTAGACAACGCCCATGACGAGGCATCGCCTCTTGTGAAGTGTGCTCGTACTCCAATGGGGCAATGCAGGCCCAAAGAAGAGTAAGCTAGCGTAATAGTGTCAACTATCCAGCTTGAAGGTCTCTGCTTCGTGACCGGACGCTCTTTGGTTCGGTTACCGAAGCAAACGAAGCGCTGGTCTGACTGCGTAAAGAGGGCGGAACGCTAGATTTTCAGTGCCCTAATTGCACAGAGTAAATTCAGCTCCTGGTCCTCGTCTGAGGGAGGAAGCGCAGAGAGCGAAATGACCTGTACTCTGAACGGAGTCGAGAGCACCTTTGGTACATAACCATGCCTTGGCTTCAGGACGACCTTGGAGTCGTTAGGCCCAAATTGAAGGCAGGTGGGGCTGACAGAGAGCGCCTATATTTCACCCATCCGCTTTATCGGTGCTAGCGGAAGTAACAGGGCGGTCTTTAGTGACAGGGATGGTAGGTCGACAGATTGTAGTGGCTCAAAGGGAGGGCCCTTCAGAGCCCTCAGAACAGTGGGAAGATCCCAAGTAGGGATTGTGACGAGGCGAGGGGGGTTCAGCCTCCTGGACCCTTTCAGAAAACGAACAACTAGGTTGTTCCTGCTCACCGACTGGCCCGCTATAGGAGCGTGTGAGGCTGATATAGCTGATACATTGACCTTGAGCGTGGAGGGAGAATGTCCCTTGTACAACAGCTCTTTTAGGAAAGACAATATCAACGATATGTCACTGGAAACTGGGTCTGTGCCGCGGGTTGAGCACCAGACCATTTAAGGGCATTGAAGCATCTCATAGACGGGGCTCTAGCCTGAGTCATTGTGTTTTGAATGCTCTCGGGGAGGTCTGCGAGCTCCCATCGAGACGCCAAATGTACAGAGCCCACAGTTCGGGTCCTGGGATGCTACATCGTTCTTTTTGCCCGAGAGAGGAGACCGCCGCCATAGGCTCGTGCTGCACCTCTACCGAGCCATTGGTTAGTTTTTACAGCACTACACACGAACCAATGGCGTGCAGTAACACTGTGGTTAAAACAGGCTTCAGTTATAGGAGAAAAGGGAGTTTTCCCCATATGCGGCTTAAATAAAAGATGCAGTACAAGTGAAGTATCAAAAGGGAAGTATAATTACTAAAATGTTTTTGTAAATATATAGCAACAGCAATAATTTCAAATTCTATTGCTATTACATAAACTTCTAACGTATCATCATTGACAGCAAATCTGCAGTAACTGCAGGAGTATCAGTAAATCATTTCAGTCTTTTCGTTGCTTCAATGGTGTTTTGTGTGTGTGTGTGTGTGTGTGTGTGTGTGTGTGTGTGTGTGTGTGTGTGTGTGTTTTATCAGACATTTTTGGAGACTGAAATCACTCAGTACTAGTAATGAGCTGCAATTGTATGTTCAGAAAAATACTTTGTGTTTCCCAAAAAGCGAATAACAGCATAGAGGTTTGGACTGAATTTTCATCTTTCCATAACTCCTTTCAGGAATACTTGTAGAGAAAAACATTAAGCAGAAAGTGTGTAAGTGAGCCACAGAAACCTGTTTACCGTAATTGACCCCTATTTGAGAGTATAATGTGATTTAACACAGATGCTTTGAACGAGTTACGGGTCATTTGAAGAGAGCAGATGTTCTCAGCGTGAAGCTCCTGTTTCTGAAAGACACACCACTTCATCAGAGTCCAGCCGTCTCTAGAGAGACTCAAAGCAACACACGGGTGTGTGTGTGTGTGTGTGTGTGTGTGTGTGTGTGTGTGTGTGTGTGTGTGTGTGAGTGAGAGTCTCTGTGTGTGTGTGTGTGTGTGTGTGTGTGTGTGTGTGTGTGTGTGTGTGTGTGTGTGTGTGTGTGTCTGTGTCTGTGTCTGTGTCTGTGTCTGTGTCTGTGTCTGTCTGTGTCTGTGTCTGTGTCTGTGTCTGTGTCTGTGTCTGTGTGTGTGTGTTACTGTGTCTGTGTTACTGTGTCTG
>CM049824.1:35144595-35152095 GCA_027422435.1 Schizopygopsis pylzovi | reverse complement strand
ATTTTACTATCATTTCTATTATTTCTAGAAGTCCAGGAATGCTATGTTTTCAGGCCACTGTGTCAGATTATTTTATTTATGTATTTCTATTATTTCTAGAAGTCCAGGAATGCTATTTTCAGGCACTGTACACACATTTTTATTTATGTATTTCTATTACATCCACAAGTCCAGAAATTATTTTCAGGCACTGTCACACTTTTTTATTAATGTATATGTATTATTTCCAGAAGTCCATGAATTTACTTTGTGTTTATTTATGTATTTCTGTAATTTCCAGAAGTCCAGAAATGTATGTTTTTTTTCCGTGTCAGATTATTTGTTTAATTTATGTATTAGTATTATTTCCAGAAGTCCGGAATTCTATTTATTTTTATTCAAATGTATTCTATCATTTCTCAACTAGGAACTATCTTAAGGCACTTGTCAGATTATTTGTTTATTTATGTATTTCTATTATTTCTAGAAGTCCAGGAATGCTATGTTTTCAGGCACTGTGTCAGATTATTTGTTTATTTATGTATTTCTATTATTTCTAGAAGTCCAGGAATGTTATGTTTTCAGGCACTGTGTCAGATTATTTGTTTATTTTTGTATTTCTATTTTTTCCAGAAGTCCAGAAATGTTTGTTTATTTGTTTATTTTTTATTTTCAATCCAATTATTTTTCAGAAGTGCAGAAATGTTATGTTTTTATGTACTGTGTCAGATTATTTCTTATTCCATTTATTTATGTTTTTCCAGAAGTCCAGAATATGTTATGTTTATTTATTTATTTATGTATTTCTATTATTTCCTAGAAGTCCAGAAATTTTATGTTTTTGTTTTTATGTCATATTATTTGTTTATTTAGTATTTATTATTTCCAGAAGTCCAGAATGTTATGTTTTTTTGTTTATTTATGTATTTCCTATTAATTCCAGAAGTTCAGGAATGTTATGTTTTTTTGTTTTCATTATTTCTATTATGGTAATTTATGTTTTCAGACTTGCCAGAAATGTTATGTTTATTTATTTATTTATGTATTTCTATTATTTCCTAGAAGTCCAGGAATGTTATGTTTTCAGGCACTGTGTCAGATTATTTATTTATTTATGTATTTCTATTATTTCCAGAAGTCCAGAAATGTTATGTTTATTTGTTTATTTATGTATTTCTATTATTTCCAGAAGTCCAGAAATGTTATGTTTTCAGGCACTGTGCCAGATTATTTATTTATTTATTTATGTATTTCTATTATTTCCAGAAGTCCAGAAATGTTATGTTTTCAGGCACTGTGTCCAGATTATTTGTTTATTTATGTATTTCTATTATTTCCAGGAGTCCAGAAATGTTATGTTTTCAGGCTTTGTTTATTTATTTATTTATTTTTCAATTTCTATTATTTCCAGAATTTCGTAATGTTATTTTTCCAGGCACTTGCAAGATTATGTTTATTTGTTTATTTCTATTATTTCCAGAAGTCCAGAAATGTTATGATTTCAGGCAACTGTGCCAGATTATTTATTGTTCATGTATTTTTATTATTTCCAGAAGTCAGATTTATTGTTTCCAGCACTTTGAAAGTTATGTTCTTCGAACTGTGTTTTGAAGACAGACATGTCTTGAATATTTTAAATACTGTGAACAAACTTGTATTTACAAATACTTTACACATAGATCTACATCAAGATCAAATTGTCTGGCAATGAATAGAGTAGGCTTATTTCATAATCACTGTATCAAGATGCCATCGATATGATGGACAACATTGTATTGTAGTTGTTAGTACACCAGAGTCCTATGCAATTATTCTTGCCTCACTAAAGTGTCCTCCTTTTTGGTGTAATGGCAGCGACTGGTATTCACTAAAAAGAGATTGATCGTGATCAATGCTGATACTCATTGCCCTTCTCATCACTACCTGTTCATATAAAGTCTATATAGGCTCATACTATGATTTTAAGGCTGTTTTGTGGATATGAGACAATTTGTTTCCAAACCCAGACTGTGATTCCATAGCGAATGAAACTTTTAAACATAGCTCGGTAAAAAACAAGCAAGATATTGCTTCCCACCCCATACAGTCTCAGCTTTCTTAAACAATAGAGCCTGTGTTGTAGTCGTGTACACAGACTATCAATATGTGTCGTCCAACAAAGAACACGGTCTATATAAACCCCAAGTATCTGTAAGATGTCACTTGCTGTATGTATCACAGTCTTTAATAATCACAGGCTTGTGTTCAGATACACTTCTTATGTCTTTTAACATTAAAAACAAGACCGTTCTTGTCACACCACCGAATGAACGTATCTATTTCACTGTGGTAAGATGATAAATCCATATGTAAGAGACTTAAAATGACAGTGTCTTTAGCATATTTCATGATATGATTATTAGTATGTGCTCCTGCAATCATTCGTATACAAAGCAAAAGGTGACGAAACACAACCTTGTGGCACTATTACTATATCTGACCGCAGAAAGTGTCTCATTGACCCTGACCTGCTGAGATATATTACTTAAAGATAAAACCATTTGATTAAAAGAGTACTAACACCCATGCTGTACAACTTCTCTAAAAGCTAATGTATTAAATGCTGAACTAAAATCAATAAATAAAATACGAGCAGGCTGGTGTCTAGTAGTGGCTCTACTTATGTTTCCAGCAATTAAATTGTTTTATCAGAAATGTTATAGATAAACTATAATCAACATCCCACTCACCAAATGGCCTTAAATGCCATTTTTACAATTGTTCTGAATTTAACGTGATAGCTCAGACAATAATACACGTATACACCCACAACCAGTAATATGTATTTTTATTGAACACAAACACATTTACAGCCAAACACAGAGTATAACAACAAAACTAGATATAGTTTTGATACAAAGATCTTAAAAAATGAATATATATTATAATAAATCCTAAAACCAAAAGTAAACAAAGTTGCGATCTCGCGCGCGCGGTGCATGCTGGGACAGCGGGTCCTCCAACGCTTGCCTCCATCTTTAAACCCCAGAGAAAAACAGCTTCCGCTCAGACCTACACACACATCCTGCGCATTTATGACACGATAACTATAGATCCGCGCTTTGAATCGACATAACAGAGCAGCAGAGGCCCGAAGAGCTCACAGGAGCCGCGTTCGCTGCATTAAGAGCCTTATTTCTGCGTTGACATCCATAAAAACACCAAGTACGCAGCTCTTCTTCTTTTGTCCATCTCTCACTCTCCCCGTTCTCTCTTCTCTCCCTCCGGAGATGAGTAGAGGAAGATGTCGGTTTCGGGACTGAAGGCCGAGCTGAAGTTTCTGGAGTCCATTTTTGACCCGAACCACGAGCGCTTCAGGATCCTCGACTGGAAACCTGACGAGCTGAGCTGCCAGTTTAACGTTACCGGAGACCAGCTGCTCATCATCCACTGCAACATCACGGTAGGACGGACGGTAGCCACACGCACGACGCCACAGGGCTGCGTCCCAATCCCTCGGGTTCTGATAGCCACCGCCAGTCCTCTGCTTTCATTAGAGTGAACCTCTCGGTGCTGTTTATTGGGTTCGGGTCAGTCTGGGATGGAAAGTGCGCACTTTGGTGTTCTGGCGTCTAGTTTCATGGCTTGTTTTCTTAATTCCCGGATGTCACTGACGTCACATTACAAGCCTAGTGTGCACACTACTTAGTCTGCATACGATCACCTCATGCCAGGGACCTTCATCCTAAAAATAATTAATACTAATATTATAAACATTGGTGAAATATGATTTTGAATATATTTAGTGTCAGTTATGTTGCGTTATGTTTTGTAATTATGATTTTTTTAATTAGTTGCTTTATTTAATGTCATATTTTTTATTATCTGTTATTACTAGTATTATATATATTAAATTTTTCCTGTGCTGAGTATGAAGCACACTTTGAGTTCGCATCACTTTCTGTCTAACAGCTGACTTACTGCATATATATATATATATATTAGTGGTGGGCATAGATTAATTTTTTTAATCTAGATTAATCTCACTGTAATCTTGGAATTAATCTAGATTAATCTAGATTAAAATGGCTCATTTGAATTCTGCCGAAGGCATTCAGAATATGTGTGCTACCCAATAATGACTAAAAGTAAGTCTTTGAGAACGGGTTTCTCAAGCCAGGTGGCGCATTAGACCAGGGACTCATCTCCTGTTTCCAAAATGCATCACAAACTGCTTGAGAAAGCTGTTCTACTATGATAATTGGTGATGAAAATAAATTATGTTCAATAAGATGTACTTGTGTTTACTAACTGTTTATTCAGTTAAACATGAATTTTGAACTGTAGGCCTACATAAGAGGTCGTGATGAACTGTTTACAGTTTCCATTGGGAAGCTTCTTAAAAATAGATTTTCCCTGAAGCAAACCCGGCGGCTTCATAGCTGCATCCATGTTAGCACGTCACGTTTGATGTGGTCATTTCACAGTAACGTTAGGCATACACACAGGTTCGAAGCAGAGGGTGACACGGGAGTGAATTCTCAAACCTCTCCCGTCTCACTCCCACAAAAATTAATCTCTTCCCGACCCAATCCCACGAAAAAACTGGGGGAAAATCCCGTTCCACTCTCGGAAGAATGACTCCCATTCCCTCCCACTCCCGTGTTGTTGTTTTTTTTTTTTTTTTTTTGCCGATAACTGTCAATTACAGTAAAAATATAGTACAGATCACAGCGTGGCCACCTTATTAGTTGAATAAAAACCCAAAATGTCGTTTTTTGTTATTATATTGACCTGAAAGCCATCTTATGCACAGTGTTGCACAGATTCAATTTCATGTAAATCATCCATGCTAACACACACGTCTTCTATTTGTTTTTATTTTTTTTATTTTTTTTACATTTCACTCTCTATAGATATATTTTTCTATGTACTGTATTTTTAGATATATTCGAGTTTCGAAGTTTCTCGCTCAAGTTCACATGAGACCTAAAGCGCATCCTGTGTGCTTAAAAGCGCAACGTTTCGTTGTTATTCTGAGTGCACACAAATAAACGTAGAGTCTTTACAGATTCGAAAGATGTATTAGGCTACTTTTATCTGTATGACCAAAAATGACGGAGATTTTAAGAGCAAGTGAGCGCACCGGAGCCTGTCCTGCAGCAAACGCGCTTCCACACAAACACTTCAATAGCGCACATTTCTCTAGGTTAACATCATATTGAGCGGCCATGTAAAGTTGCTACTACATACATCTTTCAGATGAAAAGCCATATTTGAGGTTGATGAATGATAGGTGAGCGTTTGGATGTCCTGCCCGATTGTATTACCACACAGACCAGCCGTTAACAATCTGTCCATCACGGACTGCGAGCCTCTAGTTCGAAGACTCGTTCTCGCCCCCTACAGTGCAATTCGGCTAGGTATACATCCGCGCTAAAATATCAGGGTGAAAGTCATCATAGCTTGCGTAGTATAGACCCAGCTCCCAACCCAACTTTGAGAATAGATTAACGGCGATATTTTTTTTATCGCCGATAAGAGTCTCACGTTAACGCAGCACGTTAACGCCGATAACGGCCCACCACTAATATATATATATATATATATATTAATTAAAGTAAAGTAAAAGTTAACCCTTAAATTAAAATATGCTGAACTGTGCTCACCCTCAGTTCATCAGAGATCAGGATGAGTTTGTGTCTTCATCAAGTCTGTAGAAATGTCTCAGCAATGGATGCTCTGCAGTGAATGGGTGCCGTCAGAATAAAAACATCACAATAACACAACCTCTGGAGAAGACAAAAGATGAAACTAATACAGCATTAAGATGTTTTTAAGTAAAATGCATAATTTGCTTTCTGGCGGCACCCATCCACTTCAGTTCATCCACAGACTGTTACATTTCTCCAAACCTGATTTGGCATTTTTCAGCAATTTTTTTCACGTTTGGGTGAACTATTCCTTTAATGATGCAGTTTTTTTATTTAATTATATTTACATTATAACTGAACCGTTACTATTGGGACAAACGAGTACCAGCTATAAACCAGATCAGTGAATGTACATCCAAATTAAACCATGTCTAGAAACTTAATGCATATTATTTCTATTTGAATGAATATGACTAATTATTGAGCTAAACGTACGACCGTATTAAGCACTCTTATCTGCATGCACATAAGCACTGAATGCTTTTAAGACCAGAATCGGGGAGCGTCTTTATCGAGATATGTCAGATCGGTTTGTATAGATATGAATGTCAATATGAGCATGCATTAACATGATATTTCCAATGCATGCATGATTTGTGGAAGTTCATTAATTGCAGGTGTTTTTAACGATGGGGATGTATTAATTATGTCACTACCAGTCAAACATTTGGACACACCTGTTTGTTTATTATTACTGTTGTGCAATATACTGTAAGAGAAAACTATACAAGAAACGGGAGAGTTATGACGTGTTCTTAAAACAAATATGAATTTATTTTTTATTAATAATTTTGGTTTTGTAACTGGGTCAATGACGTATAAGGATTTTCCACAAATACAAAAATAATATATATTGCAATTTTTAAAACATTATTAATGTTGTGTGCACACAAATTAATATTATAATTTTAAATTAAGTGATTTTAGTTTTTTTTCTATATTAATAAAAAATGTCAAGTGGTGCGACCGTGATTTATCTTAAGATTAATTAATTTCTTTAACATGCATCATTTTTTAAAATTGTTCTCAATAATTAATAATAAAGTATTTTAAGTATTTGCAGTTTTTTTTGTTGAACATAATTTATTTATTTTAATTTTAACTATAATTTTTAGAACAAAAATAAAATAATTATTTACACACAAAAATGCTAATATTTTTTCTAAACACTTTAATTACTGAGAACTTATAAAAAAAATGTATGCATGTTAAGAAAATTAATTAATTTTAAGATAAATCACGGTCGCACCACCTGACACTTTTAAAAAATTTTTGTTCATATAGATGAGAAAACCCACAAAAAATCACTTAATTTAAAAGTTTAATGTTAATTTGTGTGCACACAACATTATTAATGTTTAAACAATTGCAATAGATATATTTTTATGTTTGAAAAATCTCAAGTTTGCTTCATTGATCCAAATAAATCCAGTTCAGGTGGTGCGACCGTGATTTATCTTAAGATTAATTAATTTCTTTAACATGCATAATTTTTTTTTTAATTCTCAATAATAATTTGTCTTAGAAACAATGTATTTACTTTAAATATTTGCAGTTTTTTTGTTGCACATAATTTATTTTAATTTTAGCTACAATTTTAGAACAAAAATATAATTATTTACAATAACTTATAAAACACATGTTAATACTTTTTCTAAACACTTTAATTACTGAGAACTTATAAAAAAAACGTATAAAAAAAAATATGCATGTTAAGAAAATTTATACATTTTTAGATAAATCACGGTCACCCGACACACAAAAAAATCTAGATGAAACAAATCTCTAAAAAAGTTTAATATGAATTTGTGCACACAAAATTCTTAAT
>CM049824.1:35114595-35139595 GCA_027422435.1 Schizopygopsis pylzovi | reverse complement strand
TGCTGGACCAGCCTCTTCCCGCAGGACCCGTCAACCAGGACAGAAAGGTCCACCGCTGAGCTCGAGTCACGCTTGCGCTCTTAAAAGCTCATTTAGGCAGAATCCTCAAACCAGACCATTGCACTAGAGCTGGGCGATTTGGCAAAACAAATATATATTTTTTTTTTGAACATGTGACCGATTCTCGATTTTTATTTACTTTTTTACTTTATTTCTAACTAGTCAACTTTAAAACGTAACTACAACCTGATTCAAGTAACTTTATTAACCCTCTAGTTAAAGATAATTATATTCCAAGTGCAGCACACATTAATCACTTGTTAAATATCTTTGCAGAAACAATGCGTGAATACAACAATACATATTGTACAAACTTTTCTTATATATGTGACCCTGGAGCACAAAAGCAGTCATACGACGCTGGACTATATTTGTAGAAATAGCCAAAAATACATTGTATGGCTCAAAATTATACATTTTTATTTTATGCCAAAAATCATTAGGATATTAAGATCATGTTCCATGAAGATATTTAGTACATTTCTTACATCAAAACTTAATTTGATTAGTTAAATGCATTGCTATGAACTTCATTTGAACAACTTTAAAGATGATTTTCTCAATATTTAGATGTTTTTGCATCCTCAGATTCCAGATTTACAAATATTTTCCAAACCATACATCAATGGAAATATTATTTATTCAGCTTTCAGATGATGCATAAATCTCAATTATTGGAAAAATTGACCCTTATGACTGGTTTTGTGCTCCAGGGTCGCATGTGTGGAAAATGTATATTGCGATAATTATCGTTATCGAATTATCACCCAGCCCTAGCGTTTAGTCTTTCGCACGAACGCTCGAAACCATTCACATGAATGTATTTACAAGGACTGCATTTTCTGGAAAACTAGTCGTATCTGACTATAAGTTGCACCGGGTCATAATTGCATTTAAAAAAATGCATCGGTGTGCGAGTCCATTGATATGTAGCATAAAATACTGATAAATAAAACTATAGACATGCATTTTAGTTTCTCACTCCAAAACAAATCCTTTAACTGTATTCGAAACAATGTTAATATGAAGCGTGCATAAATGACATTCATTATAAGCAACAGATATTATAAACGCCACGCCTAACTTGAGTCTAGCAGTGTGTGAAATGCATTAGACTAATAAATTATGAATCTCTCTTCTTTTGCACTAATCCAAATGTGTGCACTTGTGTGTTTTGCATACTTGAAGTCTCTTCCAGAACATTTCAGATGACAAAAAATACTTGTATTGGTAAATATATGATAGGTGACCATTAATGTAACTAACTAGTTAATGCAGCCACTAAAACGCACTCAAATAATATAGCCAGCATGAAACCAGCACTTACCGGGCATTCTGTAAAGTGATTTATTTCTAAATCTCTAGCATTAATGTCGTGCATGATCAAGATGTAAGGTTTTGATATGTGCATGCTCTACTTTGGCACAAAACTAGATGCATATTTTGAAATAGGGTTATGGAAATGTCATATGCATAGCATGCAATGATATTATAAGTATGGTGTTTTCTGCTGTGGTTTAACATGAATGTTTTCTCCCGTAGCTTGGGACGACAGACGAGGTCACCTCGGAGGAGGAAGAGGAGGAAGAGATGGCAGAGGTCCGTGTCTGTCATTCACGTCTTCTCTGAGGCGTCGTCTCGCTCTCTCTTTATATATCTGTGTGTGTCAGCAGGACATTGATCTGGAGCACTACGAGATGAAAGAGGAGCCGGTGGAGGGGAAGAAGTCTGAGGACGATGGCATCGAGAAGGAGAACCTGGCCGTCCTGGAGAAGATACGCAAGAACCAGCGGCAGGACCACTTGAATGTAAGTGCTCACTCGGTAAGGTGGCTTTCCTTGTGTTTGGGGGAAGATGGGGGTCAAATACATCAGTCTGATTAGATGGAGTTGCAGAAGATTTCTTATTTCGAAATTAAATGTGCATGCATGCAAATGACTTGCCTTGTTCGTGGATTTTGCTGTTTTTAATCTAAAATGTATGTATATTTGATGCTGGAGCATATAGTCGCTGGGGTATATTTGTAGAAATAGCCAACAATACATTGTATGGGACAAAATTATACATTTTTATTGTATGCCAAAAATTATTAGGATATTAAGATCATGTGCCATGAAGATATTTAGTAAATATATCAAAACTTAATTATTAATTAGTAATATGCATTGCTTTGAACTTCATTTGAACAACTTTAAAGATGATTTTCTCAATATTTAGTTTTTTTTGCACCCTCAGATTCCAGATTTACAAATATTTTCCAATCATAACAAAACATACATCAATGGAAATATTATTTATTCCATCTTAATTTCGAAAAATGTGATTGGCACTTAAGACTGGTTTTGTGCTCCGGGGGGGGTCACATACATATGTCTTTTTCCAAAATAAGCGTATGTATTAGTGATGGCGGTTATATCTGTGGGTCGGGTAATAAACAAATGCATTCTGATTATTTCTGGGTGGATAAGATAAATCTGATGCAAATATTAACTACATTTTCTAAATAGGCTACATAAATCGAATAAAGTGTAAATTAACATATATTAAAGTTATTCAACAAAACATTATTTAGTCAAGAGCAGTGAGGGATTTTCTCTGTTTGTTTTTTGGCACAGTTTTATTATAGGCTGCTGTCACGAGTATTTCACGAATCCAATACTGATACACATGCGCTTTTCTTTCCTAACTGTTTACATTAACTTAAGACAAAACTGACAGTGCTTACGAGGATACTCATCCATTTGGACGTCATTTTGAGTGTATTTGGCCACTTAAGCACAACAAGCATTGCTTGTTAGATTTGGTACTCTCAGCGCATGCTTTGGATGTGACTGTGAGCGCACAGAAAAGGAGAGCACGAGTACCCAATGCCTTAAAAAGACCTGAAAATAATACATTTTTGTGACGATGCAACAATGACCGATTAGGAAATTGACAATTAAACTGCACCGAGATGTGCGCTAGAGTCTTGTATCGCAGCGTTCAGCTCGATGCGTCGATGACGCCGAGACGGTCAGAGAGAGAGACTATAATCACTGATTTGATCTGATGGGTTTACTCGTCTATTCTGTATACGCTATATTGAATACATGTTTTGCAGTAATTTACCTCATTTTAACATTGAAAGCTGCGGGGAAGAGTAATGTGATATATGCACAATACCACACTGAAATTCAGGACATAATTCAACATAATTCTATTATACAGAGGATTGTGACTTTCCAAAACTTTCTGGGTTTATTTATTTTTCCAAATCGATCCAGGCTTGGAAATTGCTGTTTTAAAATCCCCTGACTTTTCCAGGTTTTTCATGTCCGTATGAAACCTGAATGTGACGATCGGGTCGGTTATCTAAATCAGACTCAAATATAGATGCGGGCGGGTGGATAATTAATTTGAAGCTGTGGATTCAGGTAACGTTTTAGCTCATCCGCGCATCACTAATATGTATGCAAATCGTATAACATCCAAGGTATACATTTCTAGTAATTGCTCAAAGTTTATCATGGAACATGATCTTAATATCTAATGATTTTTGGCATACATGAAAAATGTATAGTTTTGACCCATGCAATGTATTGTTGGCTATTGCTACAAATATACCTGTGCTGCTTATGACTGCTTTTGTCACATATAAGCTAGCATGCATTAAAGGACATTTGCCCATCAAAAGATTGAAGATATAATGACAATATCATAATCTCCCATTTCATTACACATAATCAATGTTTTATTAATAAAAACGTCATTTTGAAACACAAATTGAAGTCATATGAAGCTTACGTAATAAGTATCTGCTGAAAATATCTCTTGACTCTCCGAGAGGCGTTTTTTTTAACCTCTCGTTAGCTGAAATGAGTTGTGTGGATTAGGGTTGTCACGATACCATAAAATGTCGTACGATACTATACCAGCTGAAGTATCACGATACCAAGTAGTATCACGATACCATCCATGCAGTGTTGTCAGTTTAAAATTAAATTCTACAAAATGAATAAATAAATAAATTAAAACAGACAATATTTTTCTCGAATACTTAATGTGAATTAATGACTGGCTATTGTTTTCCCTGAAATTATGTCAACAAAACTCATCTTAGCACTGCACAGAAGCAGCATGAAGTGACATTTAGATGTGGCATTTGTACATTTAGACTGTATTTATTATTTATAATTGAATAAAATATTTTATTGGATTAATGTATTTTAAATACAAAATTCTGAATGTAGAAATATGTTGGAAAACATGTATATGCCTAGTTTTAGAAAAGAAACTGGTAAAAACGGCCAGCAGGTGACAGCAGTTCGTTATTGAATCACTGAGTCATTCAAACGATTCTTTCAAAACGGCTGAATACTGCCGGAGCGAATCAAATGACTGTTTTTATGAATGGTTTAGTGAATCAGTGATTCACCCAAGCCAACGATTCGGATTCAGATTCGAACACAAAAGGAAACACCATATTGTAGCGCACAGACTTGATAATCAATGGGAAATTGCTGTTATTTGTTTTGCTCCGGCAACGATAGTGTTAATGCGGGAGTTCAGGACCCGGAAGAGAGACGAGCGAGTTAAGCGCGCATCCGCATACGAGAGAGAGAGAGACGAGCGAGCAGCCGCAAATCCTAGCAGCGGCAGATCGTTCAGACATTACGATATAAAGTATACACACACCATACTACACAGAGCACAGCAAAAAGGCATTTGGCAAACAATGTTTCTGTTAATTTGAACATGCATGCCAGCATTTTAAATAGTGTGCCAGCCGTGCATACAACATATATTACGGTATTACGGTATGAATGATACTACCGTTTAAAAAATGCAATGGCACCGCGGGTATTTTTAAGCTTTAGTATCGCGATACTATCTTAGTACCGGTATATCGTGCAACCCTAGTGTGGATTGATTTGTATGATTGTGTTATGACTGACGGGGTGTGTTCTGTCGGGTCCTGTAGGGCGCCGTGTCTGGATCTGTTCAAGCGTCAGATCGCCTCATGAAGGAGCTCAGGGAGATCTACCGATCTCAGAGTTATAAAAACGGTAAGCTAGCTGTGACTGACCGAATGACCGGCGCGACTCTCTGATCTGATTTCTTCTCTTCTCCAGGCATCTACTCCGTGGAGCTGGTCAGCGACAGCCTGTACGAGTGGCACGTCAAACTCAGAACGTAAGAGCACAGTTCCTCTGGGTTTCACCTTATCAGAATGAGCTTTATATGCTTACACATACGAGGAATTTGTTATAGTGACAGATGATGTGTGTACAGGTCTGATGTGCAAATTTGAAATGAAAAAATAATAGTGTTGTGTGTTCCACGTTTAATGTCAAGTGTTGATGAGATGGATTGCCTGATGGAAGAAACTGTTTCTGTGTCTGGTCGTTCTGGTGCTCAGAGCTCTGTAGCGGCGACCAGACGGTAACAGTTCAAAGAGGAGTGTGCTGGATGTGAGGGTCCAGAGTGATTTTGACCGCTCTTTAGCTCACTCTGGATGAGTACAGCTCTTGGAGACTGAGGAGGGTTGTACCAATGATTCGCTCAGCAGCACGGACTACCCTCCGTAGTCTTCTGAGGTCCGATTTGGTAGCTGAGCTGAACCAGACGGTTATTGACGTGCAGAGGACGGATTCAATGATGGCAGAGTCGAACTGTTCCTCAGCTGGCGAAGGAGGTACTGCCTTTTCTGGGTCTTTTAAACAATGGACTCAATGTGATTGTCCCACTTCAGCTCCTGAGAAATGATGGTGTCCAGGAATCTGAATGACTCAGTCACAGTGCTGTTCATGATGGTGAGTGGGGGGAGTGCAGGGGGGGCTCCTCCTGAAGTCCACAATCATCTCCACTGTTTTGAGTGTGTTCAGCTGCAGGTTGTTAAGACTGCACCAGACAGCCAGCTCCTTAACCTCCTGTCTGTGAGCAGACTCCTGAATGATGCCGGTCAGTGTGGCATCATCTGCAAACTTCAGGAGCTTGACGGAGTCAAGTCTTTAGATGTGCAGTCATTCGTGTACATGGAGAAGAGCAGTGGGGAGAGAACACAGCCCTGAGGAGCTCCAGTGCTGATCGTACGGGTGCTGGATGTGTATTTTCCCAGCCTCGTGAGCTGTTGATCCACTGACTGATGGAGAGCGGTGTCAGTTTATTCTGAAGAGTGACTAGGATGATGGTGTTAAAAGCAGAGCTGAAGTCTACAAACAGATCCTCGCATAAGTCCCTGGTCTGTCCAGATGCTGCAGGATAAAGTGCAGTCCCATCATCCGCAGACCTGTTTGCGCTGTGGACAAACTGCAGGGGGTCCGGTAAGGGTCCAATGATGTCCTTCAGATAAGTCTTTCAAATGATTTAATGACATTAGAGCCACAGGTCTGTAGTCATTAAGTCCAGTAATTTTGGTCCGAGTTGCTGGAGGAGTTCATGCATGTGTGGAGAGGTGTTTAGTGTGGGGGTGGGGTGTTTTTTCAAACCTGCAGTAGAACTCGTTCAGATCGTCTGCCAGTTGTTGATTCTCCACAGTGCTAGGGGATGGTGTCTTGTAACTGGTGATGTCTTTTATACCTTTCCACACTGAAGCAGAATCACTGGAAGATAATTTGTTCCTTAGCTTATCAGAATAATTCCTCTTTGCAACTCTGATCGTCTTTTCCAGTGTGTATTTGGCCTGTTTATACAAGACTCTGTCTCCATTCCTGCGAGCATCTTCTTTGGCCTGACTGAGCTGTCGGAGTTTTGCAGTGCACCATGATTTGTCATTGTTGTAGTTAAACGAGTCCTGGTAGGGATGCACATATCCTCACAGAAACTGATGTTACAGTCTCTGTCCAGATCGTTTACAGCAGCTTCGAAAACACTCCAATCAGTGCAGTCGAAACATGCTTGTAAAACCCGCTCTGTTTCGATACTCCATCTTTTAACAGTTCTTAATACAGGTTTAGCAGATTTACCTGTAGGTCTGTATGAGATGAACCAGGCAGTGATCAGAGTCCTAAAGCTGTTCATGGGACAGAGTGAAATGCATCTTTTATTGTTGCGTAACAGTGATCCAATGTATCTGGTGGGACATGTGATGTGCTGTCTGTATTTTGGCCGTTCACAGGAGAGATTTGCTTCATTAAAGTCCCAGAGAATGATTAAAACAGAGTCCGGGTGTTTGTGATCTGCTCAGCGAGTTATTGCTGAAGTTTTAGGGTTGGTAAAGGTGTTTGTGCTGCTCTTGTGCTCAGTGTGGATCCGGACAGTCCTTTACACAGTGACCTTCAAGTGCTGAAAGAAAAGGAAGGGATGGACTACATCCTCCTCAACTTCTCATACAAAGTGAGTGAGATATATAGAGAGACAGTTTTCACACGCAGTAGTAAAATGTGTTTTAAATAAAGCAAGCAAGTGATCTGAAGAAGGTGCCAATTTTGGACACGTGTGACCCTGGAGCACAAAACCAGTCATAAGCGTCATTTTTTTTTTTTTTTGATTAGTATGCATCATCTTAAAGCTGAATAAATAATATTTCCATTAATGTATGGTTTGGACAATATTTAAAAATCCGATCTGAGGGTGCAAAAAAATCTAAATATTGAAAAAAATCACCTTTAAAGTTGTTCTTAGCAATGCATATTACTAATCAAAAATTAAGTTTTAATATATTTATGGTAAAAATATCGTCATGGAACATGATATTAATATCTTAATGATTTTTGGCATGTAATTTTGACCCATACAATGCATTGCTACAAATATACCCGTGCTGCTTTTGACTGCGTTTGTGCTCCAGGCTCATAAATATTCTGGCAAAGTGTATTAAATGTTTTGTTTTCATCCAACAAGTTACTTAATTTGATTTATTATTATTTGGGTTTTATCTATATTTTAAGGTTTAGTTCATGTGAGTTGTACGGCAGTGATTTAGACAATTGTTGTTTTTACCTCCAATTATTATTAACTTTATTATTATATGAATACTTATAACTTTTAAAAAGGTTTTTAACAATTTAGTTTTATGATTTTTTTGTTTTTAGAAAAAATGAACATAAGCCATAAACATAAGCATAGAAGCTGGCAAAGATCATAAAGTCATAAAGAGGGGAAAACAAGTACTTCTCTGCACCATGTAGATATTATTATTATTATTATTTTCTGTAATAAAGAATCTGTCTGCAGGATAATTTCCCCTTCGATCCTCCGTTTGCTCGTGTCGTATCTCCGGTCCTGTCTGGAGGGTAAGACTTTTCTTTGGTGTTTGTTTTTGGCTAATATATATTATTTTCTCATTAAGAGTTGGAGTTTGTATAATTCAAGTCTGAAATGTTGAATGCTCGTTATATAAAGACGTGACCCGGTTAACCGGTGGTTGTGTTGTTTTAGGTATGTTCTTGGCGGAGGAGCTCTGTGTATGGAGCTGCTCACTAAACAGGTGTGTTTGGTTCAATGACACGCGGTTCATGACTTTCTTCAGTACTGGAGATGCATTTAATGATCCTCTGACTAAAGCCTCATATCAGTCATATTGTTTATGCATGCGTTTGTCCCTAATGTCTGCTTATGATGTTATGCAAGCTTTTAAGACGTTGAATATTCATTGTTTTCAAATCGCATCAAACTCTTGTATTGATGCTGCTGGTTACTGCTGTGTGTGTGTGTGTGTGTGTGTGTGTGTTGTGTGTTAACTGATGCAGGTGTGTTGGAGTGTGTCAGAGGGTTGTTCTTGTCTCGTGTGTGTGTGTGTGTTAACTGATGCAGGTGTGTTGGAGTGTGTCAGAGGGTTGTTCTTGTCTCGTGTGTGTGTGTGTGTGTACTGATGCTGGTGTGTTGGAGTGTGTCAGAGGGTTGTTCTTGTCTCGTGTGTGTGTGTGTGTGTGTGTTAACTGATGCAGGTGTGTTGGAGTGCGTCAGAGGGTTGTTCTTGTCTCAGGTGTTTGTGTGTTGACCGATGCAGGTGTGTGTCAGAGGGTGTGTGTGTGTGTGTGTGTGTGTGTGTGTGTGTACTGATGCTGGTGTGTTGGAGTGTGTCAGAGGGTGTGTGTGTGTGTGTACTGATGCTGGTGTGTCAGAGGGTGTGTGTGTGTGTGTACTGATGCTGGTGTGTCAGAGGTGTGTGTGTGTGTGTGTGTGTGTGTGTGTGTGTGTGTGTGTGTACTGATGCTGGTGTGTTTTCTTTCTCTCAGGGCTGGAGCAGTGCCTATTCCATAGAGTCTGTCATCATGCAGATCAATGCCACTTTAGTCAAAGGAAAAGCAAGAGTGCAGTTTGGAGCCAATAAGGTAAAGGCTCTGCCTGTGTTTGTCTGGTGATGTCTGGAGTTGCTCTTGTTGTTTTTCGGATGCAAGTATCTGATAACTTGAATTGCACAGTTTTATAGTTTTGGTTCGTCTGTGCTGTTTTCAGAATCAGTACAATCTTGCCAGAGCGCAGCAGTCGTATAAATCACTGGTGCAGATCCATGAAAAGAATGGTAAGAACTTCACTAATTAAATTAACATTCATATCTGGAAATGTAAAACATGTTTAGATATTTCAATTTAATATCATAAACAGTTCTTGTAATAAAAGGTTTGCCTACGATCATCTGATTTAACCAGTTTTATTACCAAAGAGACATTTTTGAGTTTTAAAGACCATGAAATTATTTGAGGAGCGTAGTTTTATTTCTTATTGACATCTCTGCTGAAGCAAGTATTTATTTATGACAAGCCTTTAGTTTATAATGCATTATAAATAAGGTGGTCCATTTCTTAACCCTCATAACGCATTCGGGTCTGTTCTGACCTAGAAAAGATGATGGTTTTATTAATGCTTAACAACCCTCAAAATACACAATAGTTATTTTTGTTGTTACAATATTTTTTTAAAGACATGTAACCATAAAAATGTTTTATTTATGTAAATGTTTAACCCGGGTATGAATGAAGCATCAGTAGCATTAGGTGTCAAAAATATTTTTATAAAATTATCTTTATTATTTTTTTTTTATTATAACAGTGTCCAAAACTTCTGTAAAATATATTTTGTTGATAGACATGAATTGATGAATCATTGCGGCATCAACAATGTATCGATGTAAAGTTTATGCAAGTAAAACTAATTTATTTAGTTTGAAATCTTTTTGGAAATAAACGTAGGTTTCACACATTTGGACAATTGTTTCAGCAATCATTGAATTTAATTAAATCCCATGGATTCCAGTAGGGTTAATACTACTAATTCACTGATTTAAAAAGTTCTGGGGGCGGGGCCAGTGCGCTAACTGCATTAAAATATATTTTAATCAATATTTTTCATAACTAATTCAGAACAAACGAGGGACTCGTGAACAACCGTCACAAAACAAAAACAGTCATAGATCTTCCATGCAACCGAGGGTTCACAAACTTTTGAAGCGGGGGAATTTGTTATTATTTCAGCAGTTTTTTTGTCTATATGTAAACATCGTCTTTGTGAAATATCTTACTCAGGACAGTACTAAATAATAATAAAAATGGGTTTTGTATGATCCCTCTTATTTATAGTTAAAATTATTCACATTTTCACAGATTCGGCAAGGGGTTCACAAACTTTCGCATGCCACTGAATGCACACACACACATGCACGCCCACACACATACACATGCACGCCCCCACACACACACACACACTGACACGCGCGCACACACACACACACACACACACACTGACACGCACGCACACACACACACTGACATGCACGCACGCACACACACACACTGACATGCACGCATGCACACACACACTGACACGCACACACACTGACACACACTGACACGCACACACACGCACGCACACACACACACTGACACGCACACACAACACACACACACACACTGGCACGCACACACACACACACTGACACGCACACACACACACTGACACGCACACACACACACACTGACGCGCACACACACACACACACACACACACTGACACGCGCACACACACTGACACATAAACACACACACACTGACACGCACGCGCACACACACACTGACGCGCACACACACACACACACTGACACACACACACACACACTGACACACACACACACACACTGACACGCGCACACACACACACACACACACACACACACACACTGACACGCACACACACACACTGACACGCACGCACACACACACACTGACACGCACACACACACACACACACACACTGACACGCACACACACACACACACTGACACATAAACACACACACACGTGTATATACAGTATCAGTTGTTGGTGCTTCGTGCGTAATATGACACTTTAAGAAAATTCTAATTGCTGTAACGTGGAAAAACAGTCTTTTTGTCATTCAGTCATTAAAAAAAGTTGCTGATCATATACAATATGGTTTTAGATTAAAAATATAAAGACATTTATATCATTTATAGCAGTTCTTCAGGTCCAAACGGACCCATAGAAAGCAGATTCTGAGTGCATTATGAGGGTTAAGTCCTGTGTATTTTAGGACCGTGGCAGCTTGTGATCTGAAGCTTCTTCAGGAAAGTGTTTTATTTGCTGCTTTGACGTGGACTGGTTTTGTCCGTTTCCAGAGCGAGTGTTTGCTGTATAAATGTGTGTGTGGTTTTCACAGGCTGGTACACACCGCCTAAAGAAGACGGCTAGAGCCCGGCATCCAAACATGGGCCGAGTATCTTCAGATGGATGTCTTTCTACCACTGCTTCTCGTTTTAACCAGACACTTTTCTTTTGACCCTCTGAAGTTCCTCCTTCATCTCAGACGATGCCAAGATCTCATGCACAGCCTGATTTTCTTCCTTTTGTTTTGGTTGCGTACTGAAGTTTTTTTCCATGCCCAGACGTAACGCCACTGTTGTAAACGAACTCCACGATCTAGTCCAGATGCGTTTGGATGAACTCGAGAGCAGCTGGAGCTTCTTCTTGACTGCGGGTTTGATGTGTTCGTGTCATTGCAAAGCATTTCTATCAGTCTTGTAAGCAGCTTCTCCCTCGCAGTACGGCCAACAGAACTGTCTGGGGTTGTAGATATGTATCTAGTGTTTTTTTGAAGCCCCTGCAGTCTCTGAGTGAGCAATAATGCCTTAAAAAGAAGGTAAAAGCAAGCGAATGAGCAGAAGCTAGTGTATTTTGGTTTAAACAGACATCATTAGAGCTGGATCTGATGGCTGTGGACACAAGAAAACAGTCTTTCTTTTGTGTTAACATCCTTCAGAAGCAGATTAAGCGCTCGATTCTGTTCGTGTCCCGCTTCGTTTTCTCCACTGAATCCTGTTTTTGATCAGCTGTGTACTTCAAAGTCATCCGAGCCGATGTGAACCGCTTCACTGAGCTTAATTACAGAAATAAATGACATCAAGCTATAGTTTGAATCCATAGATGTTCTTCAGTGTCTGCAATGAGAAGTGAATGGTGACTGATTCCAGATCTGTGTCTCCGTCCGTTCGTTCGTTCAGACGGTGTTTGATGGAGAAAGTGGGAGGCTTCAATGTGTCAGCATGCTTCAGTTTTATTGCACCCCCCCCCCTCCATTGTAAGTGTAATTTTGACCATGTACAGTACAATTTGTAAACTTGCATCAAGTTTATGAATAAAGAATTTTAAGAAATACACGAGTGTCATTAAGTGTTTAATATTTTCTCAACTGCATTGATTTCCTTATAATTATTTTTCACTAATTTAGGCATAATTGTTAGCAATGGGAATGTTTTTATTGCGCAGGAAAATTATAATGTTGATTAAAATTAGGTAAGATTTTAATTTCAGGCATTTGTGAGGTAAACGCTAAACCAAAAATAAATGCATATTCCTAATGCTTAAATTGCTTTTATGTAATAATACTTGAAATTGTACATTATTATTATAATTTAATATTTAGAATTTGATTTTTCTAAAATATGTTCAGCTTCATTTTAACATTTTAATAATTAAAGTGGTATTTATTAATTTATTTGTCTATTATATGCATGTTGTTTTTTTAGGAGATCAACTTTAAATAAAAAATAGAAAAAATTACCTTGGCAACCAGATAAAATAATATATATATTTTTTTAATATATTATAAACGATTTTTGTAGTTCAACTTTAAATAAAAAAATTGAAAAATTACCTAGGCAACCAGATAAAATAATATTTTTTTGGAAAAATATACTATAAACAATTTTGTTTAACATTAATAGTTAATGGTAATAATTCAGTTTATTTTTGCATGTCTTGTTTTCTTTAAGTGAGCAGAGCCATCCTGGTTTGCACGGTGACGCGTATGGTCCTTGTTCCTCTGTTATCACGTTTACTTGCTTCACATGAAACACAGCTTGATTTACCGTTGTGTGTTTAAGATCAAAAATGCATTTTGTATCACATGATGCTGGGACTAAATGAGTTCTTGTGCTTCTAATGTGCATCAGTCGCTTGTGTCCACCAGGTGGCGCCATCAGCCCATGAGGCTTTAGTTGCATGCATGATATTCCCTGAAATTGTATTTCTAGTCCAGATGATAGTTTATGCATGCTCACAGAACTGTAAAACCACTCATGATGTTCATTGCGATGCTTTCTGAGAACAATCTGATGATCAGTCGACTGTATTTCTCTCTCTGGTGGTTGTGCTTGAAATGTTTTCAGCTGCTCAGGACGCAAACGCTCGGCTCTTAAGCTCCAGAAATGAAAGCACGTTTTTGTTTTATCTGATTCGGCTCTGCAGAGATGCTCCAAGAGGTTAATATGTGATTGTTGAAATAATTCTACGTGTGGTTTAGTTTCCATCGCTGACCTCTACAGCCAGACAAGGCCTTGCATTAGATGATTTTTAAAGGTGTCATCGGATGCCCATTTTACACAAATTGATTTGATTCTTTGGGGTCTTAATGAAAAGTCTATAATTGGTTAATATTTCTCAATGGTAGTGTAAAAAACACTTTCTTTACCCTGTCAGAATCAGCTTTGTCTTCAGCACGCTGATCTAGTCCCTGTTGCTTTAAATGCTAATGAGCTCTGCTGACTCCGCCCTCTCTTCCGAGTGACGAGCAGAGCATAGATATGTGTAGATCCCTATTCGACCGCTCCAAGCCATCTCACATTCACCATAATAATCAAAGATATACAAGCGTATAACTAACTGTTGTAGACGCACACGGTCAATGTGCTCAAAGATTCACAAACCGTTACAAAAATGGTGGATGGCTTGCGTATCGCGGCCCATATCGATAATGAGGCATCTAGATATATATTTCTAGGGAGCATATTAAACTTCAGCTGTGAAACTGGCTAACTAGCACATTATTAGGAAAGACGATTTGCAAATATTCATAACCCTTATACACACACTTCTTCTGTAGATGAAGCTGATCACGAATGATTCGCGCGAACATAGATGCATTTATGTAGATCAGGATCGGTGTATTCACTTCAAAGTGAAAGTAACATTAATCCTCTGTGTCTTCAGCGGCTCAGATGTCAGGATTAAATGACGACTGCTTTAATTATTACATCCAACAACTAAACACCTAATCGCTTAATCAGAGACATCTTGTTTTCCCTGCACCGGAGGCGGACACTCAGGAGGCGGGGCTAAGGTAAGACAGACCTGTCAATCAACTATTGTGGGCGTGGCCTGTACAGAACTACATAATTCTGACAGGAATCTCAGAACAGCCTGATTTGAGAAAAAACACTGGGTGGATTTTAATCATTATAGGATGGATGTGTACACACACTCCCAACACATTTATGTTAAAATAACTTGAAAAGTGAATTTAGCATCCGACCCCTTTAAAGGGTAACGCTTTGAAAGTCTTTGGCTAACTGTTGGCTGACGAGAGGATTTGGTGACAGAGAAACCTGGAGGATATGAAGTGATCTGGTTTGACCGGAGGTCAGATCTACATCTTCATGACCTTGAGTCTGATAATGAGCTGTCATTCGTTCATCGAGCAGCCGTTCAGTCTGTGTCTGTGTGATAGCAGGAGTAGATCAACACCGCTGATTCATTCATATTCAATATTGGGGAATTGAATTTCTGTCGCTGATATAGACTTAAGATGGTCATCGTCTCTGGACAGGGCATTCTGCGCTTCTTATCAGACTGAGTGTGTGTGTGTGTATATATATATATATATATATATATTATATATAGTCGTGGTCAGAATTATTGGCACCCTTGGTAAATATGATCAAAGAAGGCTCAGAAAATTATTAATGCTTTTAATTTTTTATTGTTTTTTTTTTTACCAAAAAAATCTAAACTTTCGTTGAACTAAAACAATTGAAAATGGGGAAAAATATAATTATGAAATAATTTTTCTCATACACGTTGGACACAATAATTGGTACACATTGGTACCCATTGGTACTAGAAATTCTTATGAGTAAAATAAGTTTAAACAGTTATTCCCCATTTATTAATTAAAAGCTCTCCTGAGAGAAATTGGGAGTAAGATAGCTCTATAATAAATGCAAACTTTAGTTCTAGAAATAATGCAAACATGCATTAATTAATCTCACTCAAAACAAAATGATTCTGTTTTCTTCAAAATGAATAAAAACTGTAAAATGCAACTCAAAATTTGATGCAAACGTGCAATAATGAAATGTTAAATAATACAAATATCCTTTATGCATTTAATCCCATTTTATTAACCAGTGTCTTTAGCATCTGATCCTATTCAATCATACTAATAAGCAAAATAATAAAAAATGATGCAAAGACTGTTGGACTTTCTCCGTTTGCGTTCTACTGTACAGACGTGAATTCACTTTCCCTTCGGCCTGAGACTTTTGGTGTGAAAGGCTTTTACATTTGCCAAAAATATAACTTTTTACATTAAAAACAAACAAACAAGCCCTGTTCAGATTTAAAAAGTAACGTAACACTTTGCTTTCCATACAAAAGTAACTAAGTAATGTAATAAGTTACCTTTTTTAGGGAGTAATGCAATATTGTAAAGCATTACTTTTAAAATAAATTTCCCTGACACTGCTCATCACACCAGAGAGCACATGCATATCTTCATATATCCAGCGCTGTAAATGTTGAATCCTATCAGTGTACACTATATTGCCAAAAGTATTGGCACCCCGTCTACTGAAAGGTTTGACTACTTTAGTAATTTCCATGAGTACAAATCTTAATGTTTAAGCATATAATGATATTCTAGGGAATCTAATTGTATAGCAACAGTTTGGACAGGACTCTTTTCTATTCTAACATGACAGTGTCTCTGTGTATAAGACAAGAATCAAAGAGAAATGATGATTCAGTCAGTGTGGAAGAACTTGACTGGTCTGCAGAAAGCAGCTGAACACCTCTGGTGTGACTTTAAATGAGACAAAAACTCATCACCAAACACTAATGACTTGTACATATGGGTTCAGTCATTTAATAACTATTGCAACAGAGGTGGAAATAAAATTTTAAGTACATGAATTATGTTTCCATCTTTGTTGGCACAGTTTGGAAGTGCCTTTTTCTCTTCTAAAGAAGGGGTGCCAGTACTTTTGTCCATATAATGAATGTACAAGTCATTGGTGTTTGGTGATGAGTTTGTGGCTCATTTAAAGTCACACCGGAGGTGTTCAGCTGCTTTCTGCAGACCAGTCAAGTCAATCTAATGATGATAGTGACGCAGGAGTACAGTGGTTCATCTACAGATTCTTCACATCTCTGAGCTTCAACTCCGTGACATTTCCCCCCCAGGAATGAATCTCCTCGTGCTCCGTTATAAAGAAGCGAATCAGTATTTCCACAATCAGACGGCGACCTTTCATTCACGAGTCTGTGATGTGTTGGTGAAGCTGTAAAACACCAGAGCACTGATTCGGTTTCAGTCAGCGTGGATGTTAATGGCACATCCATCTGTAATTCTGTTTGTGTTCAGAGAGTTTTTCCCGGGATCCCTTGAGCTAAAGCGCTCTATCAGAGGTATTTTTATTACGGTTATAAATGTGTTAGTGGATTTCTAAATGTCTGCAAATGTTATGAATGCAGATGTTCGAGTGCACAGTGGAGTATGAGACGCTGGAAAACAGTATGTATTGTATTAATATATTGAGTTACGGCATGCAATTAAAACTAGTTTTGGCCATCCTCACCTTAATACTTAAGCTTCAAGAATACAGGCCCTGGTCTCTAGAAAAAACAATACATTAATATACAATAAATGTACAATGCAGTAAGTGTCTAAAACCAAACTAGTCATGTTTAAGTAACAAAATGTAAAACTTGTTTAAAAATAAGTGTATTACAGTGTTTCACCCTTCTGAAATATTGCTGCACTTAAAAGACATACTATACTTTGAATAATACATAATACACTTTATAATTTATAGGCAAAATATAGATTGCAATTCAGACTCTTTGTATGTTATTTACAATCAAATAAGTGTATTATAGTTTAAATGTATAATAAATACAATTAGCTGAACTTTAGAGTATGTTGACTCACTTAAGTAGGACTTAAGTACATCTTTATTTACATCTTCGGTTACACTTTATTTTAAGGTGTCCTTGTTACAGTGTAATATACATTTAAGCACTGATTGATATTAATTAGCTACATGTACTTACTATATGAATAGGATTAGTGTTTTGGCTTTGGGTTATTTGCATGCTATTATGCATATTTTTTGCTATTCTAATAATAAGTGCATGTAACATTTGTAACAAGGACACCTTAAAATAAAGTGTTACCACATCTTCTATTGTCACTTTATTTTATTGTCTTTTAAATATGGTTAAAGTTACTGCTGAATGAACTGACAGGCATTAATGGTCAACTAAAATATACTTTTAAGTCAGATTTATTTATATAGCGCTTTTAACAATAATGTCAATAATGCAAAAGGACAATAGTAAACAGTACATTTTCAGTTAAAGGCAGTTCATCATTGAATTCAGTGATGGCATCAGTTCAGTTAAGAACATTATATCACTAGAAATTAAGTGTCCCCAATTAAGCACGCCAGAGGCAACAACCAATTCTTCTAACGATGTAACGAGTACATTGTGTGTTATGGGAAGTGTTCCTGGTTCTGGTTGACCTAATTAATGCAGCCTAACAATCCTTGAATGGATTTGAATATTAGAAGCGTATTAGTGTGTTAAGTGTACGTCAGGTTAAAGAGATGGGTCTTTAATCTAGATTTAAACTGATGAACAGTGTTAGGTAGATTGTTCCAGAGTTTGGGCGCTAAATAGAAAAAGGATCAGTTATTTTGATATTCTAGGTATTATCAAATGGCCAGAGTTTTGAGATTGTAGCAGACGTGGAGGACTATAATGTGATAAAAGTTTGCTCAAGTACTGAGGAGCTAAGCCATTCAGGGCTTTATACGTAATTAACAAGATTTTAAGATCTATACAATGTTTAAAAGGGAGCCAGTGCAGTGTTGACATAACCGGACTAATGTGATCATACTTCTGGTTCTAGTAAGAACTCTAGCTGCTGCATTTTGAATCATCTGTAGTTTGTTTATTAAGCATGCATAACATCCAACCAATAAAGCATTACAATAATCTAACCTTGAGGTCATAAATGCATGAATTAACATTTCTGCATTTGACATTGAGAGCATAGGTCGTAGTTTAGATGCATTTTTGAGATGGAGAAATGCAGTTTTACAAATGCTAGAAACATGGCTGTCAGGGGAGAGATTGCTATCAAACAGCATGACGAGGAATCGACAGAGCAGCCATCAAGTGTTAGACAGTGTTCTAGGTTATTACATGAGGAGGTTTTAGGCCCAATAATTAACAACTTTATTTTAGAATTTAGCTGTAAGAAATTACTCGTAATCCAGTTTTTTATATCAACTATGCATTCCGTTCGTTTTTCAATTTGGTGTGTTTCACCAGGCCACGAAGAAATATAGAGCTGAGTATCATCAGCATAACAGTGAAAGCTAACACCGTGTTTCCTGATGATATTTCCCAAGGGTAACATGTAAAGTGTGAAAAGTAACGGCCCTAGTACTGAGCCTTGAGGTACTCCATACTGCACACATACACAATCATACACACACGCATGATATCTCCCAAGGGTAACATTTAAAGCGTGAAACGTAATGGCCCTAGTACTGAGCCTTGAGGTACTCCATACTGCACTCATACACACACACACACACACACACACACACTCACACACACATGATATCTCCCAAGGGTAACATGTAAAGTGTGAAACGTAATGGCCCTAGTACTGAGCCTTGTGGTACTCCATACTGTATTTATGATCGATATGATACCTCTTCATTCACTGCTATGAATTGATGGCAGTCAGATAAGTACGATTTGAACCTTCCACTAGTCCCAACAGAGTTTTCTAGTCTATTCAAAAGAATGTTGTGATCGATAGACTTTAATGACATTTCTGATATAAAACTTCTGTTATATATACTGTAATTGCTTTGTAATTACACATTTTCAATATATTTTATTTAAACATATTAACTTTAAATGTAATATCAAATAACACACTAGAGTTAAAATAATAATCAAGTGCTTTTCATGTGCTTTAGTACACATCAAAATAAACAATCTTCTTTAAAACACAACAAAAGATTATTAAAACATGATGATCTAAAATGTAGTTTAGGTAAAACCTTTAATTCGACAGCTTGACATCTATTACAAAGGTCACTTAAGTGTGTAAAGAAACTCTCAAGTCTACTTAAGTGTGTAAAGAAACAGCCATGAAAGCGTCTCTCTTTAAGGCACTTAAGTATCCTTTTATTTCAGTAGTATTATATCATCTACAGTACATGTGCAGTATTTTAAATGTAATACAAGCACAGTTCTTTTTCACGAGGATGTGCAAATAGCCAGAGGTCTTGGCCAAAGCGTGGTCTTCAGCTCTACAGTCGTGTAATTGGCCAGTTTGGCCGTCTTTGTTGGTAATTACCCAGCATCCCCTGCAGGTTATTCTAATGAGCGGCCGCTCTCATAAGTAGGCTATCTATATGCAGAGGCTCCTGTAATGGATTTGCTCATTTATTAATGTTAATGTGTTAATGTTCACTGATGAGGAGGGGAAAGAGATATGATGACAGCAGATACAGAGATATTTCTACAGATTAGCAGAGCTTTTAGACGCGCAGCAGATTTCATGACGGATTGTTGTCATTCTCGTTCAATATCTGTGGTCGGCTGCGTCTCATTCGTCATCTGCACACACACACACACACACACACACACTACATCCAACAGGCCGCTTCTGAGCACTTAGCTATGTTTCTGTGGTTTCTTCACCTCGTTGTTGATCCCGGATATCAGCCC
Source organism: Schizopygopsis pylzovi (assembly GCA_027422435.1). NCBI lineage: Eukaryota > Metazoa > Chordata > Actinopteri > Cypriniformes > Cyprinidae > Schizopygopsis > Schizopygopsis pylzovi. The sequence continues at coordinate 35,119,286 of CM049824.1, read as the reverse complement.
ATTTCCCCTGAAACCAGAGATGCATTGTGGGTAATAAAGGCTGAGGAGTGCATAAGTGCAAACCTGATCCAGTGATTCGGGTCAGAGCCTCTCAGATGACTCTGATTGATGGAATGAGCCGCATTAATAGAGTTACAGTAGAGGATTCACGATCCACTCAGACCCAGTGAGCACAGAGAAGAAGTCAACTCTGGACGTCCAGCGGGAAATAAGAACAGAGAATCCAGGGTACATCTGTCTGACCTTTAGAGATATGGAGATTTTCTAATATACACATATTCAAATTTCGTCCCAGTGATGTAACTCAGCAGCAGCACAGAACACAACCAGACCCGTGTAGATTCATCACCTACTCTCAATAAACAAGAAGATAAATAGAAATAGAGACACTTACTTGACTGTTTCCTAATGATAATAATAAGAATAATAAATTGTATTTATATAGCGCGTTTCCAGAGCTCAAGGACACTTTACAATAAACGTCCAATATGCGAAGATAAGATAAATAATGAGAAACACAAGACCTCAGAGGAGTAATATGTACACAGGACAGATGAAACAGAAGTCAACTTAAGAAAGGTAACATTTTGAAAACAAGTAAGTTTTGAGCAGCAATTTAATTTAGACTGGTTATTGACAAGACAGAGTGATCTGGGAAGATAATTCCTTAATTTAGGAGCAGCAACGCTTAATGATCTACCCCCATTCAGCCATAACTTTAACCATATTTCAAAGACAACAGAAGTAATTATGAAATTACATACAAAGATGTACTGAAGTCCTACTGTCACATGTATGTTCCCATTTAGTTCCTGTTTTTCATTATTTGGTTTAGTTCTTGTCCTCGTTATTAGTTTATTATTATTCAGTCTGATCACCTGTGTTCAATTAATCATCTCGTTTGCTCTTTTGTTTCCTTTTCTTTATGAGCCTTCAGTTTTTGTATGTTCTTTGTTTCGGTTTAATGTTATTTTGCATGGTCTAAGTGAGTTGATGCAGATAAAAAACTCTTTACATTTACTCCCTCGTCTTTGTTTTTATCTACAACCATGACCCGTGACAGAAACCGAAACCCACAAAAATAGTGAGTGGCGCTCCCTCTCCCTGATTGTTTTTATGTTTTTGAAAAGTATTTTGTTTTTATTCTGTTTCTCCCCGTGGTTATGGAAACCACCGAGACCTCCCGCTGATGGAGTATGCATGAAAGTTCTGCAGGATTGCCGCGAATACGGCGCTGGATGACGCCACGCTAAACTCTCTGTTCTGGATCGGGGCCAATTACCATCGCCCCATGGACCTTCCAGACACAACAGGACTGAACTGGAGGGAAAATATCCTCTGGTGTCTGGAGAGTGTCTGCTTCAGTGTCGCCTCCAGCCTCAGAGCTTTCTCCAGGATGCTCTCCTGAGTCTCCTTCGCCTCCGCTAGTCCCGTCCAGCTCCCCATCGTCTACAGAGACTCCTTCTCCTCCGCTAGTCCCGTCCAGCTCCCCATCTTCTACAGAGTCTCCTTCATCTCTGCTAGTCCCGTCCAGCTCCCCATCGTCTCCAGAGTCTCCTTCGCCTCCGCTAGTCCCGTCCAGCTCCCCATCGTCTCCAGAGTCTCCTTCGCCTCCACTAGTCCCGTCCAGCTCCCCATCGTCTCCAGAGTCTCCTTCGCCTCCGCTAGTCCTGTCCAGCTTCACATCGTCTCCAGAGTCTACTTCATCTCCGCTGGTCCTGTCCATTTCCCCATCGTCTCCTGAGTCTCCTTCGCCTCCGCTAGTCCCGTCCAGCTCCCCATCGTCTACAGAGTCTCCTTCGCCTCCGCTAGTCCCGTCCAGCTCCCCATCGTCTACAGAGTCTCCTTCGCCTCCGCTAGTCCCGTCCAGCTCCCCATCGTCTACAGAGTCTCCTTCGCCTCCGCTAGTCCCGTCCAGCTCCACATCGTCTCCTGAGTCTCCTTTGTCTCCGCTGGTCCTGTCCAGCCCTCTGTCTCCCGAGTTCCCCATGTTGGCCAGCTCTGCTCCTCTAGAGCACCCTCTAGTGCCTGCTCCTCCAGAGTGCCCCCCTGGATTCTTAATTGTCCTCAATAATTAGTTTTTGGGGGTGGGAGCATATGCTGTGGCCGTGGTGGCCGAGCAGGCAAAGGCCATGTCTCCCCGAGTCTTCTGATCTGCCATGGCTCCCGGGTCTGCCTGATCCACCATGGCTCCCCGAGTCTCCTGCAATTATGAAATGCCTGGAGAGACTAGTTCTGCATCACATTAAGACTGCTCTGTCCCCCACCATGGACCCTCACCAGTATGCGTACAGGGCAAATAGGTCAACAGATGATGCAATCTCCATTGCACTCCACACTGTATTACGCCATCTAGAACATCAAGGAACGTATGTACGGATGTTGTTCTTGGATTTCAGTTCTGCTTTTAATACTATCTTACCTAGCAGATTGTTCTCCAAGATGTCTGATCTGGGCATTCAGTACAACATCTGCCTGTGGATCAAGGACTTTTTAACAGAGCGGCCACAGTCAGTGAGAATGGGCCTTCACAATTCCTCAACTTTGACAGTCAGTACAGGTGTCCCACAGGGATGTGTGTTAAGCCCGTTTCTCTTTTCTCTGTATACACATGATTGCATACCATTGTATAATAATAACACCATTATCAAATTCGCAGACGATATGACTGTGGTGGGGCTGATCACCAGAGGCGATGAGTCTGCCTATAGAGAGGAGATAAAGAAGCTGATGGAGTGGTGCACGGAGAACAATCTGGCCCTTAACATCAAGAAAACAAAAGAAGTCATTATTGATTTCAGGAGGAAACAGGATGTACATTCACCATTGTATATCAATGAGGAGACAGTGGAGAGGGTCTCCAGTTTTAAATTCCTGGGCACACACATCTCAGAGGAACTCACATGGACGATAAACATCATGGCACTGGTTAAGAAAGCACAGAAGCGGCTATACTTTTTAAGAATGCTCAGGAAGGTAAACCTGTCACAACAGGTCTTGTTGTCATTCTACCGCTGCTCCATTGAGAGTGTCCTCACACATGGTATGCTGGTGTGGTACGGAAGTAGCTCTGCAGCTGATAAAAAGGCTTTGCAGAGAGTTATCAAGACTGCGCAGAACATCACGAGACAACATCTGCCTGCACTGGAAGACATTTTTGTCTCTCACTGTCTGCAGAAAATACACAATATTTTGAAGGACCCTTACCATCCTGCTTATCACTTATTTGAACTGTTGCCATCTGGGAAACGGTACAGGTCTGTCAAAACACGTACCACAAGATTCTTGAACAGCTTTTACCCTAAAGCTATAACCATACTGAACACTGAACTGAGAATACATTCTTGACACGCAATAATCATGTGCAATTATATTGAGCATAGAGCACTTATTTCACTCATCATGGTGGAAAATTATGATGATTAATATTAGCTGGATACGTTGGCATATTTATAATTTCGTTGTATGTAAGTACAATGACAATAAACAATCTGAATCTGAATCTGAATCTGAATCTGAATCTGAATCTGATCTGCCATGTCTCCCCGAGTCTCCTGATCTGCCATGTCTCCCCGAGTCTCCTGATCCACCATGGCTGCCCGAGTCTCCTGATCTGCCATGTCTCCCCGAGTCACCTGATCCACCATGGCCGCCCGAGTCTCCTGATCCGCCATGTCTCCCCGAGTCTCCTGATCCGCCATGTCTCCCCGAGTCTCCTGATCCGCCATGTCTCCCCGAGTCTCCTGATCCGCCATGTCTCCCCGAGTCTCCCGATCCGCCATGTCTCCCCGAGTCGCCTGATCCGCCATGTCTCCCCGAGTCGCCTGATCCGCCATGTCTCCCAGAGTCTCCTGATCCGCCATGGCCACCCGAGTCGCCTGATCTGCCATGTCTCCCCGAGCCTCCTGATCCGCCATGGCCACCCGAGTCTCCTGATCCACCATGCCTCCCGTGTCTGCCTGATCCGCCATGTCTCCCCGAGTCTCCTGATCCACCATGGCTCCCGTGTCTGCCTGATCCGCCATGTCTCCCCGAGTCTCCTGATCCGCCATGTCTCCCCGAGTCTCCTGATCCGCCATGTCTCCCCGAGTCTCCTGATCCGCCATGTCTCCCCGAGTCTCCTGATCCGCCATGTCTCCCCGAGTCTCCTGATCCGCCATGTCTCCCCGAGTCTCCTGATCCGCCATGTCTCCCCGAGTCTCCTGATCCACCATGTCTACCTGAGTCTCCTGATCCGTCATGTCTCCTGATCCGCCATGACTCCCGGGTCTGCTTGATGTGCAATGGCTACCCGAGTCTCCTGATCCACCATGGCTCCCGGGTCTGCCTGATCCGCCCTGGAGGGCTCCTCTGTGTCTCCGTCCTGCACCAGCTTCCACGGCGCCCTCCCCCCCTTCCCGGTGGAACTGTTATGGTGCAGGGTGCCGTCCGGCACAAATCACAAATTTCATTTTTATATAAACTTAAATGATAATACATTTTATTTTAGCTGTAAATAAAATGCAACTGTCTGAAAATATTAAATTCAGTTTGCAATTAAGTGTATATTTTAAATTATATTATTAAAATACTTCATGCTGTCCATTAAGTATCAGAATAGAATAACATTGAATATTAAAAATGTGTATTTTATATATATATAATGTGAGACGCTGCAAGTAAATCACTGGTGGGTTGATTTCCCTAAAAGT
>CM049824.1:35082095-35112095 GCA_027422435.1 Schizopygopsis pylzovi | reverse complement strand
GTCTTCATCTATTAAGATGAAGAGTTGTGCATGAATATGGAGCATATCTGCGTGATGGGAAGTTATGAAGTAAAGGAGTTGATGCATTGAGTGATGACATGATCCTGTGTTTCAGACGAATGCAGTCGTGTTGCACGTGCCAGTTATCTGCACACACACAATTACTAGCTGGTGAAGTTCAAAGACACGGTCACATACAAGCAGCAGAGTCATGTCCTGATGTGTCAACATTTTTTGGCTGTTGGAATCGCTTATACAGTCTCTTTAGTGCAAGTCCAGAGCGGTGGGCAATCCTTAAAAGTAAGACTGGCTGCTCCCTTCAACGTTTGTCAGAGACCAGGTGGAGTGCACGCATAGCTGCAGTTAAACCTGTTCATCAATCATAAAAGCTCTGGACACCATCCTTGTAAAGTTCAGTGTAACCAATGAAGCCAGATCAGAGGCTAGTGGTCTAAAACAGTACATCATGTCCTTCAAAGCCATAGTTGTTCTCAATGTATGGAAGAAAATCTTGCAGTCCATTGAAGACAGAAATCTATTTCTGCAATCAGGGACAATTTCAATGGAAGTTGAAATAAGCAACATACAGGCACTGAAAGAAGAGATGGAGGTTTTGCGTAACTCATGGGTAATCTTTTTGCAGAAGTCTCCCTCATTGCAGAAGCCATGGATGTGCCCAGGGGGTTTCCAGTCAGCCGCAAGAGAAGGAGAAAGCGGTTTGGAGATGAAACTCAGTGTTCGGAGGACACTAATCAGCAAGAGACAGAGGAAAATCGATTTCGAAACAATATTTTCTTTGTGGCAATCTCTGCATTGGATACCCGCTTTAAAACCAGTGCAGAGATGTTTGAAGAGTTTGTGTAACCCCTCTGGTTCGTGCGTTCTTTTATATTTATAATGACCAGTTTTGCTGAGCATCACTTTACTGTTTACTGTAACTGGAGAAAATCTGGAAAAGACATGGAGAGCACAAAATAGACAATCAATTCTGCTAGTCCGGTCACAAAACATCCTTATCAACAGCTCGAGTGAACTGATCTTATGTCAAGAAACTCTTTTTAGTTACATATGAATATGACTCAGTCTCTTTTTTCTTTTATAAACAGAGAACACAAAATTTAAATAAACAATGAACATAGAATAACATTTGTTTTAGTAGAACAAACATTTTAACCAAAACAAGCATTTTGACACCATTCACTCTTAATTTCTTGTTTCTTTTTTTTGTCCTGTTACATTTGCTGCAATCTTGAAGTTAAAAGATTTAGAAGAAGATCAGATTCACCCAGCGTGCCACTCATTAATGAGCAAACACACACAGGATCTCACAGCAGGCTTTGAAAATGAAGTGGGCATCTTAAGTCTGTGTATAATGCCACATCTGTAGACTGCCAGTCTCCTCTCGACCTGCTGAATTCAATTGACAGGATGCAGCTCCAGAGCATCTTTGGAGAAGTGTGCGCTGTAGTGCGCATCTCCTGCTCTTTACCGGTCTCTGTTTCTGATGCAGAACGGGCTTTCAGATAGTTGAAGCTTGTCAAAAACTATCTCAGGTCTACCCAAACTCAGGAGAGGTTTAATAGCCGTGTCCGACTTTCAATTGAAAGCCAGCTAAGCAGACAGCTGGACTTCAAAGACATCATAAGTGACTTCATATCAGACAATGAGATTTCAGTTCATCAAATATCATCAAAGTTTAAAGATATATACATCTAGTTTCATCTTGATGACGTACATCCGAACGAAAAATATTCTTGTTGACTCAATTAAAAAAAAACGTGTAAACCTAATTTTTTTTAATTACATTGTTTATATTTAATAAAATTAAGTTGGGACCATTTTTACCAAGAGTTATGTTGTATGAGCTCATTTTAATTAATGAAATTGAACAAAGAGCAAAAATCATTTTTTTGAGTGTACAATAGAATTGATGTAATAAGAATTACATAATTGTTATTTCAGTGTTCATTACTGTTAAAATGTTGCTTTACTGTTGCTAATTATTAGTTATAATATTTGTTTTATACTTGAGTATTTTTCTTGTGCTGATGTTCAGTAAAAAACCTTTCAATGCATTTATTTGTTAACCGTTTTGTTATTTTGTAAGAAACACGTATTAGGATATATGTGGGCCTCATGCTTGTATATTGTATATTGTACAGCCACATCAATATTTTCAGGGGCCCACAATCCTCTAGCTACGGCCCTGGCTACATTACTGCGCTTCAGTCAGAGAGATCATGTTAATACTGTGATCATATTCATACAGTACGTGATGTCTTTATATACTGACCCACACACATGCTCATGTTTCAGATGATGCAAAGCTAACACAATAAAGCTTCTGAAGACTTCATGACATTGTCCCATTTTTGATATTTGAAAGCATTCAAACATTTAGTTTTTGATATTAATCCAAACACATCCTAAAATGTGTACTATTCAAAATTATTTTACAGAGTAAATATTGCACATTTTTTGGTGCATATTTTTGTCTCAATCTTTGCATTTGTGTTTTCTCTCAATTATTGCATGGTTTTTATGGTTATTTCCTATTTTGGGATTTATGGACAATACAGTAACTACAAAAATCTATTTCTTCTTATTATTAATAAATAAGTACAGCATTTCTACCCTAGTGAAAAAAATGGTGTAGAAATGATTTTCGTTTAGAAATTGCTGTTAAATTTCACTAATAATTAGAAACACACTGAAAAAAATATTAATTGAATTTACTCATGTTTAAGGTAATTGTTTGCATTCAATTTATTTCAGTTGATTGACATTCAACATATTTTTTTAATTAAATATAGCTAAAATAAATTGATTTCATCCACTTACCTTTAAAATTAGTAAATTCAATGCATCATTTTTTTTCAGTGCAGCAAGCAATACATCGAATTAAACATGACATTTTTAAAGTGAAAAAATTGAATATATATATATATATGTGTCCCTGGAGCACAGAAGCAGTCATAAGCAGCACAGGTGTATTTGTAGCAATAACCAAAAACACATTGTATGGGTCAAAATTATACATTTTTATTTTATGCCAAAATCATCAGATATTAAGATCATGTTCCATGAAGATATTTAGTACCGTTAATATATCAAAACGTAATTTGTGATTAGTAATATGCATTGTTAAGAACGTAATTTGAACAACTTTAAAGATGATTTTCTCAATATTTAGATTTTTTGCACCCTCAGATTCCAGATTTTCAAATATTGTCCAAACCATACATCAATGGAAATATTATTTAATCAGCTTTCAGATGATGTATACATCTCAATTTTGAAAAATTGACACTTAAGACTGGTTTTGTGCTTCAGGGTCGCACACACACACGCGCGCACACACACACACACACACGCGCACACACATATGCATGCACGCATGCACACACACACACACACACACACGCGCACACACATATGCATGCACGCATGCACACACACACACACACACACAGACACACACACACACACACACACACACAGACACTCACACACACACACACACACACACTCACACACACACACACACACACACACACACACAGTGTCTCTCGCGCGCTCCAGATGCTGGCCTTCATTAAGCGACAGCAGAGCACTTCATCAGTCTCAGCACGCCTCCTTCATCCCTCCTCCTCCTCGTCTCTCCGTCTCCTTCACTCCTCAGTTATGCTGATTGCACAGATTGAGAAGGTCCTGCAGATTCATCCCGTTCTCGTTTCTTCTCGTTTGCTTCCCTGTTGGTGTCATTATCTTGTATGGCATTAACCGTTACCCACTGCGTCAGAATCAAGCCATGGTCCACACTCCTCTACATTCAGCTCTGTGTTATGAGGAATAATATTGCTGAGCTTGAGCTGATGTGTGTCCAGGTCAGCTGTAACACTGATCTGTGACCTGTGGGTCAGTCCAGCAGAGTCCAGCAGGAGGACTGATCTCAGAACAGTCAGTCTATAATGCATGTGGCTCAAGGTGATGCTCGGTTCTGTGTCTGGATCTTTTAAACTATTCTAAAATGTATTTTACAAAAATAGAGGTCTTTGTGGGGGGGGGGGGGGGGTAACATGTTTTGAATTTATTGTCAAATGTTTTGTGTCCCTGGAGCACAGACGCAGTCATAAGCAGCACAGGTATATTTGTAGAAATAACCAACAATACATTGTATGGGTCAAAATTATACATTTTTATTTTATGACAAAAATCATTAGATATTAAGATCATGTTCCATGAATATATTTTGTACTGTAAATATATCAAAACGTAACTATTGATGATTAACATGCATTGCTAAGAACTTCATTTGAAAAACTTTAAAGATGATTTTCTCAATATTTAGATTTTTTTGCACCCTCAGATTCCAGATTTACAAATATTGTCCAAACCATACATCAATGGAAATATAATTTATTGAGATAATGTATAAACCTCAAGTTCATTAAAAAGACCCTTATGACTGGTTTCGTGGTCCAGGGTCACATTTATGGGTCAAAAGTGGTTGCTATCTGGAAAAATTAGGTTAAAATTGTAGTAAAAAAAGATTAATAAAATTTTGGCACAAGCTTTTATTATTATTATTTTAAATAAATAACAAGTGAAGTAATGTTGCTTGAATGTAATCTCTGTGCGCTAAATCAGTGTCATCACGTCACGTCACATATTTTAACCTTTTTAATGAAAATAGTCAATACACATCAGTGTACACAATAATCATGTATTAATTGTTTACAAATATTTGTATATATTGTTTCAATGATATTTATGAAAGGCATGTCTGCCACAGAATTATAAAAAACAAACAAATCATTTTTTTTTTCTTGTGTGATATAAACTCATAATTCTGACTTTTCTGTTCCAGTTCTCATGATTCTCAGTTTTTCATCTCGCAATTATTATTTGTGGAAAAAGAGCAGAATTATGAAATAAAACTCAGATAAACTCTCAATTCTGAGGAAACAGAAGTCAGAGGTCATTTTTTATTTTGTATTCCATCATGGAAACAAGCTCCCTTAATATATACACACACACACACACACACACACACACACACACACACACACATATATATATATATTGATGTATTTATGTTTGAACGTTTTTGTTGTGTTATTTTTAACTGATTGTAAGCACTCAAGCTGCAGAGAAAGAATTTGCATTCTTATAGCAATATTTTTTATTTTCTATCCTTGTGTGTATAAAGTAACTGAAGTGAACATATGAGTGCTTTACAGATTAATAACTGTGATAACGAGCGGTTTGGCTTCCCGTGGTTTTCTCCATCTGAAGGTCCTCTGAGAGATTGATAACACAAATATTGTAGGTTACTCGTCCTCTCTGTTTTTCCTCAGGCTCCTTGTATAACAACAGTGACAAAAAAGTCAATTCAGTTTCTGTGTTCTTCATCTGTGAAACATCTTGAGTCTCAATAAGATTGATGAATGTGTTTTTACCATCGATCTGAAAGGAGAACGGCGCTCTGCATCTTTGACACGAGCTCATGGAAATCTCTCTTTCTCTCTCTCTCTCACACACACACACACACACACACACACACACACACACACACACACACACACACACACACACACACACACACACACACACACACACACACACACACACACACACACACACACTCTCTCTCTCTCACACACTCACACACACACACACACACACACACACACACACACACACACACACACACACACACACACACACACACACACACACTCTCTCTCTCTTTCTCTCTCTCTCTCTCTCTCTCTCTCTCACACACACACACACACACACACACACACACTCTCTCTCTCTCTCTCTCTCTCTCTCTCTCTCTCTCTCTCACACACACACACACACACACACACACTCTCTCTCTCTCTCTCTCTCTCTCTCTCTCTCTCTTTCACACACACACACACACACACACACACACACACACACACACACACTCTCTCTCTCTCTCACACACTCACACACACTCTCTCTCTCTCTTTCACACACACACACACACACACACACTCTCTCTCTCTCTCTCTCTCTCTCTCTCACACACACACACACACACACACACACACACACACACACACACACACACACACACACTCTCTCTCTCTCTCTCTCTCACACACACACACACACACACACACACACACACACACACACACACACACTCTCTCTCTCTCTCTCTCACACACACACACACTCTCACGTTCTCTTGCTTCAACAAAAGCTCAGTCCCTCAAACCTGCCATTATAGTTTCAGGGCATCAATTCTCTCTCATTCATCTCACATACATCACAGTAAACAAACACTTGAGATTCACTCTTACACATGCACACACTCACCAGTGACGGCTGGTGCTAAAAACAATGGGGGGGGGGGGGGTGCAAACAAACTTAATCACATGGTTAATGCAACAGCATATGACTGAATGCAATTGTTAGATCATCATTTAACAAGCGACATAATAACGAATTATTACTGCTTAAAAATGTAAGATGACAAATCAACTGTTAAAGTGTAAAATAAGATACTAAATCAGTTTAATGTGTGTATTTTATCTGTAAATAATCATTTCACATTTTTAAACATAACAAAAAAATATTATGCAGTTAGTTATATTAACGTAATTCAGAGATAATTGTCCACATGAGGGAGCCACAGGATAGCAAATCATTCATAAGAACTGAAAACGGTTCAATAAAATTGACTTTTTATTTAAAAAAAAATTGTTGGCATATAAATTCATTATATTTTCATAAGGTTTAATAAATTCCGATGTAACAAGTATGCACAAACTGTAATCTCCTAGAGACTTATGGACCGTTGTGTTGTTTTTATCTTAATTGTAATGTTATTGACTATTTATTTTTATTTTAGTCTATTATATTTATTTTATTTATTATTAAAATTGTCAAACATATATGTCAGACTGAATATGGGACACTATATTATTTATATATTTGCATAATAATCCTTACATAAAAACTCATAATTTTCTTGAAAAAAGACACAATTGTGCTTGGATCTCGATGATCGGCTCAAGTTAAACAGCATTGTTTTAATTACCTTCCGTGTCCTTGCCAATGCTTCGGTGACAGGACTTTGAAATAATAATATCAGGAAAAACAATAAAAGGCATGACTTACAGCGCATCCTGCTCGCCAACTCCGTCCAATCTCCATGATTTTTTCTTCATTTGAATACCTTGTGAAATAATTTTTTTTGTACTAAGTTAAAATCGAATTTACTTTCATCTCAGAAAAGAGATTGCGCCTTTTTGACAGTCGAGAACGGTCCAATCACATGAGGCCAAAATATATCAGGGTTGAGCTGGTCAGTATCTGGATGGGAGACTCCTGGGAAAACTAGGTTACTGCTGGAAGAGGTGTTAGTGAGACCAGCAGGGGGTGCTCACCCTGTGGTCTGTGTGGGTCCTAACACCCCAGTGTAGTGACGGGGACACTATACTGTCAACAAGCACTGTCCTTCGGACGAGACGTTAAACCGAGGTCTGTGGTCATTAAAAATCCCATAATGTCCTTCGAAAAAGAGCAAGGGTGTGACCCCGGCATCCTGGCCAAATTCACCCATTGACCATCATGGGCTCCTAATAATCCCCATACACTGATTGTCTTCATCACTCTCTCTCCTCTCCACCTGTAGCTGGTGTGTGTGTGTGTGTGTGTGTGGGGGGGGGGGGTTCTGGCCCAATATGGCTGCCGTCGCATCATCAGGTGAATGCTGCACATTGGTGGTGGATGAGGAGATTCCCCCTTCCTTGTAAAGGGCTTTGAGTACCTAGAAAAGTGTTATATAAATGTAACGCATTATTATTATAAAAACAATATTGATTCTCTAAGTGTGCCCCAAGGACAATCTGTAACAAGCCAATTAGGGCTCAGCCTCAAGTCACCTGCGTTTCAAAAGTTTACAGACCTAATATAGACACCCATTAGTCCGGCACCTCACACACACAAACGATATACAGTTTTGCTTTTTTTTTTTTTTTTTATAGGTGATAACATGATTACCAGTCGAATAGTAGGACTTAACAATGCAGTTTCGTGTTTAATTTGCAATATATATTTAACTTATTTTAAGTTCCCTTCCCTGGCTAACTTGACGGGGGTGGCGCCCCAGCGCCCCTATTGACCAGCCGCCACTGACACTCACACCTGCGATCGGTCGTGTCAGAGGCCTTCACCACACTGGAACAACAACGAAAGACACATGCATGGACTCAATGTGGCGATAGCATGGATGATTAAATGGTCTTTGTCATGAGTCCGGGCCCTGCATTTCTTCCTTTCACCACCAGAGGTCTCCATCTCTCGGTGTCAGCTGATTTATCCGTTTCTGAACCTGTTTTGTTTTGCCTTGTTGGCCTTTTTGTTTATTATTAAAGTAGGCTTTCCTACATTTGGACCCAGACCTCTGTTAAGATGGTGTATTCCCTTATCGCGCCGTGACAGAATTAAACATGGGTCTAGCAGAGAAGTTCCTCAACATCCGCCAGGGAGACCGGAGCATTGAGGATTACGCCAGGGACTTCGTTGGAGGGGCTCGTTGGTCGGCTATGGAGAAGACCTGCCTCATTATCTCTTTCTGGGGAGGCCTAGCTGAGCCCTTCAAGTCCCTTATGCTTTACTGGCACCCTGAGGAGTCACTGGAGGAATATGTAAATCGGGCTCTGTCCTCCACCCTCTGTCATCCCTCAGGGTGGAGCTAGCTGCGGAGCCTGCTCACAGTTCTCTCGGAGCAGCGATCCAGGAGACTGCAGAGGTCATCTCAGTCATTCCCAGAGCCTCATGCCCATCCCTGGGCCATCCCGGCTGATAAGCAGCACGCAGGACCGTCCACGTTCCTCCTGAGGTGGCGGTTCCCGCTCACATTCCTCCCGAGGCAGCGGTGCCTGCTCACGTTCCTCCCGAAGTGACGTGCCTGCTCACGTTGCTCCCGAGGTGGCAGTGCCCGCTCACGATCCTTCCGAGGTGGCGGTGCCCGCTCACGATCCTCCCGAGGCAGTGTTTCCAGCTCACAGATCTCCCAAAACGGCAGAGCCTGCAAGCATTCCCGCCGAGGTGGCGGAGCTCGCCTTCTCGAAGCGGCAGATTCCGCTGATGTTCCCTCCGAAGTGGTGGAGCTCGCTTCAGGCCTGAAGCGGTGGAGTCTGCCATTCCCCGCTCCAAGGTGGCAGCTCCACACACACCGCTGTGGTGGCCTCTGGTTCTGCCCTGGGTCTCCATCCCGCCGGCACTGCCTCAGTCTCCATGTCCCCCTTCAGCATACGGACCTGGTCCCCCCCATCCCACCACTCCGCCCCCACTCTGCCGTCCCGCTGGATGGGCGCTTGGGAACATCTGGAGGCCGTTCCTTAGAGGAGGCGTCCTGTCATAAGTTCAGGCCCTGCATTTATTCCTTTCACCACCAGAGGTCACCATCTCCTGGACTCTATTCCCCTTACCCCACACACCTGTCACTTATCACACTCTCAGCTGTTCCCCATTGTCATGGACTATTTATTCACCACACTCCCGTTACTCTTTCTGGTTTAATTGTAGTTGTTTATATTTTGTCGATACATGCACTGTGTTGCCGTCTGATGTATCCCGTTTCTGAACCTGTTTTGTTTTGCCTTGTTGGCCTTTTTGTTTATTATTAAAGTAGTGTTTCCTGCATTTGGACCCAGACCTCTGTTTAAACGGCGTGTTCCCTTACCGTTCCATGACAGTCTTAAAGAAATAGTTCATCCAAAGATGGAAATTTGCCTTTTGTCTTAATTGTAGATGTTGTTTCAGCTTTTGTCTTCTCCAGATGTTAACTGATGGACTGGAGTGCTGTGATGTTTCTATTGGGCTTCAAATTGTGCACTTTGGTCCATGAAATAGCTTTCTCCAGATATTATAGGTGTAACGTATATTGGCAGGAATTCAACTCTACAAGTCACCAGAAGGGGGGCAGCTAAAGAATCAGCGTCTCTCTAAAACCCCTCCCCCTTTGCATCAGCGCAAAAGCGCGCGATTTCGTCCGGTCACAGAACAAAGAGAAATGGCCACTAGAAGATTTCCAAGAGACACATTCATTTCATGATAATGATTCATCTACACAAGGAACATGTGGATATTAATTGTTGTACTCTTTCTCTCATATGCTTGTGGAATGTGAATTATTAGGAAAACGTGGGCTGATTTCTAATCGTGCTTTAACCTGGAATGTGTAGGCTGTTGTGTTTAGACTTTTATGAATGGTTGCAAAATTATATGAATCAATAAGATAACGAATGTGATATTATAATGTGTAAACCTGATAAGAGTTTTAATACATGGGTAAAAGTTATTTCTCATCGCATGAAAAATGCCTTGCAAGAGCAGCCGTGCAGGCGGGGCTTCGCCCCGTACCGACGCTCTGATTGGACCAGCCACCTTTAGGGATGTCCAAAAAACGGACTGTTTAAAACGACGCGCGAGTGACGCGCCCTCGCTCTTCTTCTGGCGCTCTGACTCTCTTGAACATGGCTTGAACATCTCTGAAGCTGCGCCCTCCAACGTGCGCGCCGGTCCGCTGGACTCTCGCCTTGAAAACCAACCATTTATGGGTCTAAGACTGTGCCAAAGCCGTAACGGAGCCACGAATTCGACGATTGCAGAGGAGAGCTTTCCCGGTGACGTCACGCAGCCGTCTCAAGTCTCCACACGAGAACAACCGAAGGAGCACGAGCTGAACACGTGACACCCGAAACAAAGAACTCACGCGGGAAACGAAACCAACTTCGAGCCTGCTTTAAACCAATCCAAGCAAGTACAAACTGAATTCCTAATCCTGACTAAACCGTTAAAATTCGATCTGAATGCAGTAACAAAGCAGAGATTTGTTCGTGATCATTTTCTGGTTAGTTAAGCTATGAAGTAGAAAGGATGGTATTCTTTCACACACAGTTAACCTCAAAACTCTCGTATGCCTATGTGTGTATGTCTATGTCTTATCAGTTAATCCATTTATGTTAGAATAGCAATATCACGATTAAACCTTTTCCATTTTATAACCAAGTGTCTCTGAAATATGATTTTAAGTATTTTCATCCTTATTTTGCCCAACGATAACGCAACCTAGCTCAAACTCGAGTAATTATTAATCTCGTTTATTGTTACCGGGGGCCACGGGAACAGAAGCGAGGTTTTAATAGAGAGATATACTGATGTGGTTCGCTGGCCGAGCACTCAAAGTATAAACCGTAAGTTAAATATTAATAGGGCTTTAATCGAGCATATTAAATATTTAATAACTAATTCCCGGAGCTGAAACAATAGCTCCATATTAAACTGTATTTTATTACATAAATGGTGGAGGATAAAAGCGGGCAATTAAGGACTAAGATCTGATAAATCAAACCAGAGACAATATAAATATTTCTCACTTTTATCCGGAAGAATTGAGTAAATATAGAGAAACAAACGGTTATTTGTGATATTGCATTCTTGTTTGTGAAACACAGTGAGTTTGAATGAAAGAGAGTGTAACTGTTAACTCGAGTTCGAGAAGAAATTAAACTGCAGTAAATAATTAATAAAAAGTCGCTCTAAAGCGCATGAGAGGCGAACGAGCGTGTCCCTTGTTGCCCCTCTCTTAAGGCCTTCGTGGTAATGCTTTTGTTAGTGCGTGTTCCACTGCAAACCCAGCCACCTGACTCCCGCTGTAGAATATTAAAGTAGCTATTTAAGTAATTCTCAGCCCATTTTTGAGTTCACGAGTGAATTCAAACGCACGGCGCTCAAAGGAGTGGCCAGTCGTTTTTGAGAAAGGGAGAGATTGTGCAATCGATTGTTTGTGTTTATGTGTGCGGTCTAAACAGACAAATATTCGCATAACAGCCCGCCGAGGCTTTGATGGGTTATAAGTAACCCGTAGATACATTTATCTCGCCCTAAACGAGTGAGATTATGTGTTGTAAAGATTCAAATCTGACCAATGCTGGACTAATCTGAAGGGTTAGTCTGGAGCAGTTTTTTTTTTTTCCTCTCTCTCTCCTACAGGCACTGAGTTGCATAGCGACCAGTTTAGCCACGTGGAGACTTGGCCACGTGTAAGCTAATAGCGCTAGCGCATATAAGCTAAAGAAGCTTTAGCCATGCTGGTAGCATTACGGCTAGCGATTAGCACATAGCAGTTAAAGCTTGAATGCAGTGGGTGTGTGTGAAAAAGCCACTCACGTTTTCCCTCTCTCATTTAAAAGACTAACGTACGTTTTAAGTTGGCTGTGTTAATGTTTCCCAATCATCAGTGTTAACAATTTCACAGGTTGGTTTAATATAACAGCTGATTAAAGTCGTTTTACCTTTTGTGGGACCAGCTTAATAAGTGGTGGGTTATTAGAAGATAATTCAGTATTACTTTGATAAATATGGTGAGGTTGATTTAGTTCAATTATAATGGCTTTTTATGATTTCATAACACATCAATGGATGAGCGCTATTGTTAGGAATTTTTAATTGTTAATTGAATGTCACAATTGATTACAAATTAATTTTGAATTAATTTAATTTAATAAAATTTTCAATTCCTGCTTCCAACAACAGCATCCATTTATGAACCATAAACGCTCTTATAATTTGACCACTACAATAAAACCTTAAGTTATCAAGAGGGCCAGAAATTTTTAATTTCATTTACAAGTAGGATACCGATTGATTATTATTTTTATTTTTTTTTGATGTTAAGGACAATGAGAGGAATGCTTAAGTTTGGAAATTATTTTAATTACTATTATGGGAATCCAAAACTAGTGATTTAGAAGCTGTAAATTAATTTAATAATTAATTATGAATTCGAAAATTCTAATTACATTTAATAATTAATTACACTTCCTGTTTACATTTTGCAACAATATTGGTTTGTCAACTCAATTGCAGATTGCATTTGTAAATTCTAATCCTAAGTGAATCCTATTAATTTTAATTATAACATCATAAATTTTAATTAGAAACCAAATTCTAATTTTTAATTCTAATTCCAAACTTAAATACAAGTCTGGCTCTATCTGTAGGCCACACTTCATTTCCTTAGGTGATCTGATTAACTCAAGTAAAATTAATAATAATTTAATTAAAATAATTTTATTAAATTAAAATTAGTCCTCTTTACTTAGGCCTGAGAGTAGATAGTGCTCCCCCTAGTGCTGTGTTGGAGAAGTGACAGTGACACCATACCGTCAAAGTCATTTCTCAACAATCTGGAGCATAAAACGTAACCTTAGCATAGCGACTCAACAGCACCACCTTGTGCCAACGTATTAGTTTTAAATCTTGGGAATAAATCTTAATTTCGCTTTTCTTTTCTCCCTGTTACTAACTTCTAATTTGACTTGTTTGCTTAAAGCTGACCAGGGGAAGATCACGAATAGAGCGAAATGTCACAATTGAACAGATATGTATGAAACTTGAGAACCACCTTCAAACTGTTTATCATTTACCCTCTATTGTGAAATCCTACCCCTCCCAGTTAAAGCAGGTGCAATGAGAAGATAGACATCGGCAACATTTTTAAACACGCGCGAAACACGCTGACCAGCGTTGCGGTGTAAAATCCTGCCATTAAGGGACAAGCACTGTCATTGCTGTTATTTTCCTCCATCAAGGAGAAAATTGAAATAGCAATAACAGTCTTATTACAAAAAGAGAAAACTCGCCTACAATCCTCTGATTAGAAGCGTCCTTCTAAATCAGACTTAACAAAGCGAAGAGAGAATCTGCTATTAAAAGAGAGATCGGTCTAGTGTTATTGTCCCTGTGTACTCATTCTGTTAGTGTGCTTTTCTTTCTGTTTCCCAACAGTGCTGCCTCTACGTGGGCGCAATTTCTACGCAGAAGCTGCAAATTACACGCACCCCACCACAGAGGACCACAGAAACAGAATCACACTCAACACTAGCATACACTACACTGTGCACATTCACACCCCTGTTGTTTTGTTTGTGTTTTTGTTTTGCTTTGTTTCCCATCCAAGGTCTGTGTCAGTTCGGTCCAAGATCCCATCACCGCCAGAACATGTATCACCAGCCAGAACATGTCGGTCACTGGGAAGGACTGGAAATGTGGCTAAGTGCTACAACAAACAGCATCCTCCCTAAAGCTGCTGAAGCACTCCAACATCAGACACAGGACCAACTAGATGACAACATCACAAGCATCATGAGACAAGACCCAAGTCAAAACTACAATCACAAAGAATTAGCCAAGATCACCTCAAGCTTAAGTCACACACTCATCGCCACCCTCAAACTGAGCGACAAGTACGCCGCACAACGCCAGCAGGAGCTGACAAGCGCACAACGACGCATAGAGCAGCTGGAACGTGAAGCTCAGGTACGACGGGAAGGGACCGATGAGGTGGAGCAAGGCGCCGATGAGGAAATCAACAGGCTAAAAGAAACTCTAGAAGCTACCGGCCACGAAATGCAGCAACTCAAAGAGGACTTCGCTGATCGTGCAGACAAGCTACAGTATGCAGAGAAGCTACTAGAGAAGGCAAAGACTGACTTCAGGGACAAAAACAGCAGAATCAAGGCCCTCGAAGCTCATTTGGCTGAATCAAGAAACGAGATCAGCCGCCTAACACAACAGCTCGACTACGTCACAGAGGAGTCTGAAAGTTTCCAAGAGGAACTCAAGCACGCTTACGAACTACGCCAGGAGCCGTCAAGGACAGGACGTGCACCAACCGCACCCCTGCCAAGCAGGACCAAGTCACCTGTGCCTGGACTGACACGTGAACATAAGACAGAGGGGGTGGTGTTAAAACAGTCACCAGCGCCGTCTGAAGAACTTTATATCACGACAGAACCAGAAGAATCTGCTGCAGCCAGCCGCAGATCGTCGCACAGCTTGGACCTAAAAGACCTTGACAAGCTCGCCCGAAACGTTGGCAAATTCAACCCCAGCGTGCCAAACAGCCAAACGGTCCAAGCTTATCTGCAAGATATTGATTTCCATCTGGAAATGCGACCTAACGTTACGGACAAAGATAAACTCTATTTACTCCGAACGACATCCAGTCCTGAAGTACGCAGCTTCCTTGACCGGCAGCCTGTTAACACAAAGACTGATTATCAACGGCTGCGAAAAGCCCTTATTAAAGAGTTCGCCGACCCTGAGTCCGATCAAGGCTTAGTGGCTGCCCTGGAGACGAGACAAGGACGTCACGACACTCCTCAAGCTTACTATAGTCGACTCAGACAAGCATATTTTGGAACTCGCAATGATTCTGACATGGAAGATGAACTGAACTTTAAAACTCTTTTCCTCAGGAATCTTCATCCTGGCATAAGCCACCATCTTGGCGTTCTCGCATGTCCACGAACGATGAACACTCAGCAGTTGCGAGACTTGGTGCAAAAGGCCTACTACAAACAAAAGATGGCCTCAGAAAAGAGCGCAAAAACCCCAGCAGTTCTTGATTTCAACACGCAACACCATGAACTGGCTCTAGAGGGCACCCAACGCCAAGACAGCGCTAAGCCACCACACAGAAAGTGGAATGCACCCCCGTCCAACAGAGAACGATACTCACACGCTGACACCCGACCTAAACAGAGGTATGACCGATGGGATGGACCGCGCGGACGTCAACGCTCACCTGGACGACACTGGGATAAGTCATGGGACAGATCGTGGAACCAGCCAAGCTCGTATGGAAACTCCAAGGGAAAGCGACAAACTCACCCTGGAGCAGTCAGCCCAAGGAATCGACGAAAGAAGTCACCAAGATTCCAAGCTGACCGAGTTCAAACTGAATCCACACAAGAACAAGAAACACCACCGCATTTTGACTCACAGAAGCTGATGGAAATGATGGTGAAAGAGTTCTTCCAACGAAAAGAGGAGGACCGGAAGTGGGAAAAGAAAGACGAACCAGAGTTAGCCTGACTAGCTGTCAGACGGAACGGCAGTGACAAGCTGAACAAATCAGCCCCAGAAAACAGCACCGCTTCACCTTGCTCTCAGAGAACAGTAAACACCCTAACTTCAGATGGACATGAAACCCCACCTGAAAACCCAGCAACAGAGTTAAACACTAACTCAACACCCAATACTCCAAATCACAGCAGCGTCCAACAAACACCTGCTGATGAAACTCCAAGTTCCTGAAAGTGCTGTCTCAGTCACCTGCCATTCCTCCGGAGGACACCAGATCAGGTCTGACATCCTAAACGTTTCCTCCCAAACTCCAGCCCCTCAAATGACCAAAACGATGCCCTCACCACAGCAGGTGCATCACATGAAGAGTCCTGGACCTTTCATGCCCTCCCACCCAACCCTACAGTGGCAGCAGTACCCCGCCACTGGCGAGCACACCCCTGCCCTCCTGCATTACCATACCACCTCAGTTCGCTGCTGACGATCTCCTCACCCTCACATGCGGATTCGTCACTACGAACCTTGACAGCTCACATGTCAAACCCATTTGAACATTCCATTTCCTATACGGACCTGAACGCCTCCTCTGAGCTCCACGAGCTCCACTCTGTCGACTACATGCTGCATCTGCCAGACGGTGTCCACACATATGTCCCTGAGCCACTCACTGCGCCACAGCTCGTAGTACCTCATGGCCAGAGGGGGAGTATGCTGACACACGCACACGATGCACCATGATGGGTTGCCAGTGCCAACCGGCAAATCCAAACCACTGACAGGAAAAGGGGGAAGATCCGACCCACTGACACAGACCGACAACCATATGCACCACACAAGCATAATTATTGTCATTTTAGGAAAACATATAGCAACCATGCTTAGACACAACCCATATTCTCTCCTCCGCAGCACTGCTAGGACCAATCTAGTAGAGAGGAGTTACTCTCAATTTTTTTTTTTCATTATTATATAATTTTTTTGTATTAAATTTTTTTTTAAATTTTTTTTTTTTTTTTTTAATTTTTTTTTTTTTTTAATTTACTTTATCGTTTGGTTTCTTTATCGCGTGTCTCACTTTGTGTTTCCTTTCCTCTTTTCACTTTGAACCCCTTAACCAAACCTTGAATCCAGGTCCTGAAATTGAGATCGACTTCCGTCAGTAAAGTCGCTGTAACTCACTGTGAGAACCGCTGTCGACCGATCGAGGCCACCCGCCAAAATCATGAACGACATGATACACGATGTAAGTTCCTCGATTGACAACGTAGCCATGAATAGGATTCTGTGCTACACGATACCTCTTAGCCTTGTTCAAACGTTGTAACTTCGGCCACTGCGGGCCCCGCTAGTCTCATCCAAACCCATCTCGCCCCTTTCCCGGTAGCGCTATTCCCATATACGCAAACCCGGAAACAGGTGATTTAGTTGTTTTTAGTTTGCCCATTATCGACGTTAATAATGTTTACTGGCTCAAAGACGTTGTGAATGTGGGATTACGGCAAGGGAAAACCTATGTCAAAATCCACGCTCCTAAAGTCGCTGCGTATTACGAGAACAACGAGCAGTTGTATCTGGCCCCAAACTTAAAGATGGGCACGCTCACTTAGGACATTCACTCCCCCCCTACCCGAGTAAACTCTGCGTACGCGATAATACCAAGGGCATCTGCGGTTTAGAATCCATTAAACCCGACACTAGCTGCCCCGCCGAAGCAACACCACGTTCTCAAGTTGAGGTAACGCAAGCCGAAATCATCAGAAATCGATGGCTGGTCAACACCCCAGCACGAACAGCCACCCTCACATGCGATTAACACGACACCACTACGCGCATTAATTTGCCCAACCAAACGTTATGGATCACTGCCCCGAAGGATGCGATCCTCCATATTGACGAGTTAGCATTGTATCACCTCACCGACGATGGATGTCAGGTTGAAATCGAAATCTCTTATTGAATTGACACCGGCTGACAGCGCTAGAAGCTATCGCTCGCCTTCCGCCCGCCGGCGCGCCAATTATTCGGTCCTGGTCTGCCGCTGACACGGCGCTTTGTATCTCTACTATCGTAGGATATGTTATGAATTTGACACTGGCCTTCCTCCTACACAAGCAAGTGAACGTCGTCCAAGAGTCTCTCAACAAATGCACGTCAGGCGTCCCTCGCCTTTTTCGACGTGGTAATCCCGACCTAGAATCCGAACCCGAGAATTCGACCAACCTGACTGAGATCATACCTATGCCGCCTCGTCGAGCCCCTGACAATTAAAACAGTCAAAAATGACCCAATTGTCAATAATGATAAACAATGCATCCCTATGTCTTCTCAAGTTTCTAACCTGTTCCTTCCCAAATTACCCTGCACCAGGCTTCAGTCAGTGATAGGAATGATGTTTGTGTCTTGTATGTGCCTGTTCTTCCTGCCTCTTGTTCCAGGGCCTTGACGAGGTTCCATCAGGGAACATCACCAAGCCCGAGGGGGATATGTAACGTATATTGGCAGGAATTCAACTCTACAAGTCACCAGAAGGGGGGCAGCTAAAGAATCAGCGTCTCTCTAAAACCCCTCCCCCTTTGCATCAGCGCAAAAGCGCGCGATTTCGTCCGGTCACAGAACAAAGAGAAATGGCCACTAGAAGATTTCCAAGAGACACATTCATTTCATGATAATGATTCATCTACACAAGGAACATGTGGATATTAATTGTTGTACTCTTTCTCTCATATGCTTGTGGAATGTGAATTATTAGGAAAACGTGGGCTGATTTCTAATCGTGCTTTAACCTGGAATGTGTAGGCTGTTGTGTTTAGACTTTTATGAATGGTTGCAAAATTATATGAATCAATAAGATAACGAATGTGATATTATAATGTGTAAACCTGATAAGAGTTTTAATACATGGGTAAAAGTTATTTCTCATCGCATGAAAAATGCCTTGCAAGAGCAGCCGTGCAGGCGGGGCTTCGCCCCGTACCGACGCTCTGATTGGACCAGCCACCTTTAGGGATGTCCAAAAAACGGACTGTTTAAAACGACGCGCGAGTGACGCGCCCTCGCTCTTCTTCTGGCGCTCTGACTCTCTTGAACATGGCTTGAACATCTCTGAAGCTGCGCCCTCCAACGTGCGCGCCGGTCCGCTGGACTCTCGCCTTGAAAACCAACCATTTATGGGTCTAAGACTGTGCCAAAGCCGTAACGGAGCCACGAATTCGACGATTGCAGAGGAGAGCTTTCCCGGTGACGTCACGCAGCCGTCTCAAGTCTCCACACGAGAACAACCGAAGGAGCACGAGCTGAACACGTGACACCCGAAACAAAGAACTCACGCGGGAAACGAAACCAACTTCGAGCCTGCTTTAAACCAATCCAAGCAAGTACAAACTGAATTCCTAATCCTGACTAAACCGTTAAAATTCGATCTGAATGCAGTAACAAAGCAGAGATTTGTTCGTGATCATTTTCTGGTTAGTTAAGCTATGAAGTAGAAAGGATGGTATTCTTTCACACACAGTTAACCTCAAAACTCTCGTATGCCTATGTGTGTATGTCTATGTCTTATCAGTTAATCCATTTATGTTAGAATAGCAATATCACGATTAAACCTTTTCCATTTTATAACCAAGTGTCTCTGAAATATGATTTTAAGTATTTTCATCCTTATTTTGCCCAACGATAACGCAACCTAGCTCAAACTCGAGTAATTATTAATCTCGTTTATTGTTACCGGGGGCCACGGAATGGAAGCGAGATTGTAATTGAGAGTAACAGAATGTACCTTTTAGTGATTGCTGGACAAGCACTTAATAAGGTGTAAACTGTAGGTTAAATATTAATATGACTTTAATCAAGCCATATTAAATATTTAATAACTAATTCCCGGAGCTGAAACAATAGCTCTATATTAAACTGTATTTTATTACATAGGCATCCATGATGTGATGTTTCATGTTTATATTTACTTATAAAACAGCGATGCAAACTGTCTGTGCATTAGACTGTCTTCAAGAGTGAGTCACTGAATCATTCATTCAACCAATTTATTAGAAATTACATGGTAGTAAAGTATTTTACACCTACTAATAAACTGCAGTAGTATGTTTTATTGGTGCATTTATGTATATGTATTTTTTTTTCATTTTTGCATCTGCTTTTTATCACTTTATTAGAAATATCATTATTACTAAGGTGTCAGTTTTGCAATGTTACGGTGAGCTTGTTACAGTGTAATTATATATTTAACTACTGTGTAATATTATTAACAACATATACTTATTAGCGTTATGATTAGGGTTTGGCTGAGGCTTAGTTGCATGTATTTATGCATAATTTACTGCTATACTGTAAACTGTAAAAAAAAGTCAAGTTTAAGACAACTTCAGCAGATTTATGAGATTTATAAACTTAAAACAACAAGTTGGTTGCCTTAAACTTTTCTAAGTATGCCCAACTTTTTATTATTTTTTTACAGTGTAGTATGCACATGTAAGCTATAAAATACAGTATCCTAATTGATGTCATCTGTTTCAAAGGAACTAGCAAACAGACGTTTACAAGTGTATTTTAAAGTGCAACATTTGAAAACCAAAGTGCATTTTTACAATGCTAGTGCAAAAAGTTCTACCCAAGCTGGCGGTCTTCATGCACACTTGAACACTTGGGCTGAATAGAGTAGTAAGCAGACAAAATGCTCAAGTGAAGAGATAAGTGTGAGTATTGGAACAGAACCGCTGTCTTTCTGAGTGAGTCGTTGAATCAGCTACTCAACCGATTTGTTCAAAGCGCTGATTTGTGTTTTCTGAAGCTATATAAATCACAGAATCACACTGACTCCTCAATCTCTCAGAAATATCTCATATGTTGTGAAATAGATGTATGATGTGTCACGGTACAGAAAGCTCGAGATCCAATTGCGAGTGAAAAACAGATAGTACAGATATTATTTGACAGCTCCAAAACACAGTGGAGATGAAGATATCATCGGCAGTGCAGGTGCAGTTAACCCGGCAGTGCAGAGTCTCCAGCCTTCAGGGAATACTGAACAGCGACCAGGCGAGAACAGCCTCCGGACCTGGAAGACTGACACAGAGAGTGAGAAACCACAACAGTAAAAACGATCTGACAACGCACCACAGAAACGCCAGCCAGATATAGGCAGTGCAGACGAGCTACACCTGTTCTGATTACCTCGTCAGGTGCACGGTCACTAGGCAACGCTGACAAGCACAACGAGCGGGTCCACCCACATAGACGAACACAGAATGAGCACACAGATCCATGAACCGTGACATGATGCCCCTGAGTTTCTTCGGATCAATGTTGGTTGGTAAAATGCTCACAGCATGCATACTAATGGCAATCTAGGTCAGGGGTGTCAAACTCAAGGCCCGCGGGCCTATACATTATGAAAGTGCGTATCAATTCCACAAGTTTCTATTTGGCGTTCTATTTATACGCAGAAATGGACTTTAGTGTGCATACGATACGCAGTGGTTAGGATTAGGGTTTTTCGGTTGATGTTGAGTGCGTGGACGGCTCAAAGGAATAAAGTAGACCTCATCAAGTGCTCGAGCACCACCGACGGAATAACACGATGTTCTCCATTCATTTAACGAATTAAAAAATCGATGGAAGCTTTTAGACACAACTTCTCCTTTTTCTGCAGTGTTATTCTAATGACAAATATCCAGATCGCATTATAGCCTGCACGAGCGCATCAAATGCGGATTCCCATTCATTCACTCTCACAGAAAAGGACGGGATCTCTATCGGTCAGACATTACATGTGTGCACTCAAAAATGATCTTCTCTCCTGAATTTAATGTTGCCATTTTGTGGACATGCACCGGCAGAAACGTAAATTGGCGCACATGCCAACGAATGTAAATCAGTATTTACACAGCATAACAGTATTATCTATCTGTCTCGCATTGTCCGGTAAAATCACATCTACTGTCCTGAAACAGATCTATAGCCAGGTGGTCACCCTAGCGCAGAGTAGTAAAATACTTTGAATCAGTAAATTTTAAGAAAAAAAATAAAACATTATAAAAATGAAAAGCAGTTTTTTTGCGATCAGCTCAGCTGGTAAACTCATGAAATGTCTAAGGATCCAGAAAGTGAATGCATTCAAACAGTTAGTTCAAAACCGCTCTAATGCTGAGAAAACTGTTCCTGTGGCTCAGTGGTAGAGCATTGCGTTAACAGCGCAAAGGTTGTGGGTTCGATTCCCAGGGAACACACATACTCACAATACAAATGTATGGCCTGAATGCACTATAAGTCTCTTTGGATAAAAGCGTCTGATAAATGTAAATGTAAAACAGCCGATTTCATCAGAGATGACGGAGATAACAGTAGGCCACTTACGTACAGATAAAAAAATATCATAATTTGGCTTAAAAGCACGAGTGGTTTATACTGGATGCTGGCTGAAGGTGTTTTAGAACACGCAGTAGTCAGTGGTTTAGTAATTCTGCAACAGTCAGGTCAAGGTAGCTCGTTTAGGGGTCTTTTAGCGCCCCCTGTGTTCCTGTTTGTATCACAGATTGACTTGTGCAGTAAACTACTAAATGCAGTGTAGAAATGTTCATTTTCTGTGAAGCTACTTTGCAACAGTGTATCATGAAAGCGCTATACAAATAAATGTGAATTACAAACAAATATTAATTAATTTATTTATTTTGGCACTATATACATTCATTGCAAATTCTGAAAATTCAAAAGTACTTTTTTAGTACTTTAGTTTGCATTTATTTATGGGTGGGGTTGAGTATGGCCACTTCTTTTTTTCTACTTTAAGCATTGATTGCGTATCATATGGAAGCCAAAGTCCATTTCTGCGTATAAATCGCACGCCAAATAGAAACAGAAAATTGTGCTATTAATATGCATTTTCATGAGACCGGGCTTATTTGTTTTATCTTAAATACCATATCTGTCACACCTTTTTAGCAGCGCACAATTATTTATTGTAGCAAAAAATGTAACAAAAAAGTTTTTAACAAAGTTTATGTAATGACTTGTGTTTGATGATATTTATCTTTGTTATTTAATTTGATTTATGGAGTAATGTGGATTTCTTAACCTGATAAATTAAAAGTATTTGTTAAAATAACACAGAGTAATAAAATATTTTGACATTGATGAAAATGCATATACAATATTTGTAACTTAAATAAGTATCTAATAATAATATATAGAGACAATATGTTAAGGAGTGGTAACGTTTGTACAGTCTTACAGCTACAAGCGTAGCTGTTCATAATGTTGAAGTGGCCCTCAGTGAAAATGAGTTTGACAGCCCTGATCTAGGTCTTATATTGTTCACCGTGCTCTTCAATATCCTCCCGTGTCGTTCCGAGCACCCGTCCTCCGCGTGGACGTCTGTATAAAGTTGATTATCCTCTTCGCAGTGCAGTCGTAAAAGTCACTTTGGGATTAGCAGCATGGAGAAGCCGGCAGCTCTCGCAGCACAGACTCTAAATTGATTATAAAATGGCAGAGTTTGTGACATTGTTCCGTTCCTGAGGGAGAGACTCGCGGATACAGAGACCTACGGTGTTTACTGTGGGTCTGAAGGTCTCTGGAGGGGAGATATGGTTAAGACAGTTTAGAGAGCGCTGGACTCTTGTGCTCACCCATCGATTGTGCTGTTGACCTGTTTAATGCGGCTCGTGGAGAGAAATGACAATGCTGAGAGTTTCTAGATCCTCATTCATGTGCAGAGTCTTGACTGAGAGACCAACACTCGTATAAACACAAACAACATGCTTTTAATCACCGTAGAGGACACAGATAGTGGCCAATCTGAGGCCTTGCTTAGATATACAAACAATTCAACAGATTTCAGCGTTTATGTTAGGAAGGTCAAATTACAACTGTCTTGGACACTTTTATTCATTCCTTATTCATTTATTTGTCCATTATTTGCTAGATTTTATCGATTTACCCAAACTTTCAGGATTCAAAACCTTGTTAAAATACATTCTTAGAATATATATATATATATACAAATATAATTTATTCAAAATAGAAACCATTTGTAACAATATACACTTCCATTCAAAATATTGGTGTCAGATTTTTTTTTTTTTTTTTTTTTATATATATTTTATTCAACAAGGATTAAAAAAAGTAATACTAAAAACTGTTATAAAATAGATATAAAATGTGTCTATTTCAAATAAATGCTGTGGTTATATACATTTTATTAATTAAAAATGCTTTCCAAAAGTTCATAGTTTCCCCAAAAAATATTGTTTTCAACATTGATAATAATCAGAAATGTTTCTATTATGATTTCTGAAGTTTATGTGACACTGAAGACTGGAGTTACGATGCTGAAAATACAGCTTTAATCTCAGAAATAAATTACAGTTTAACACATATTTACATAGAAAACAGCTAATTTACATTATAATAACATTTCACAATATTACAGTTTTTTCTGTATTATATATATATATATATATATATAGTATGATTGAAGAATATGCTTGAGATCATATAGAGAGAAAAATAAACATATCAACAGAATATTGTGTTGATATTCTGTTGATATGTTTATTTTTCTCTCTATATGATCTATCATCATATACATATCAACAGACTATTGTGTTGTTTTGTGCTGTAATCTGGTCATATTATGGCGAAGGTAATGAATCGAATCTGTGTAGGACATTACATTCTGTCTAGTTCAATCAAACACTGACTGATGCACACAAGCCAAATCATTCCATCCAGTCTTACTCGTATTGAACTATATGCACTGTTGCTTTAAAGAGAAAGAAGATGAATAATGAGCACCTGAGGTGGTTTGTGTGGAAGACAGAAGATGATGGAGGAGGAATATGTAGAGGAGGGTCATGCAATAAAATACTCATATATCTCATACAGCATTCGATTGCACTCTGTCCACGACGCCTTCTGCTGGAAATGTCAGTGACACAACATAACGAGAGAGACACTTAACAAGATTAAACTAGTTACAGCCCTCACTGTGCTGTGCTCTGATAGGAAACAAATTATTTCATCCATGGATTATTGAATACATTCACATATCTGTCATAAGCTGCTATTGAGAGGAAAACGAGGACGCAGGAGAATCAGCTTCACAAACTTTAATTAATTCAAAATAAAAGGGAACACACACGTAGAACGCGGAATAGACGTTTAACAACGGACAGGAAACAAGGGGCAGAATACACCATACATAGACAGAACTAACAAGGGGAAGATGAGACACACCTGGAACTTAATCAAAACACGGCAGGGACTAAATTAACTCATAATGAACAGGAAAAAACAAAAATGGGCATGGAAACACTGGGATCACATGGAAACACAAGACACGTGGGACACAGGACTGACATTAATCCCCCCCTCCCTAAAGAGCGAAGAGCGAATTCTAAGGGGCGCTCTGGAATCGCAGGCTCTAGTGGGTGCTCGTGGGGAGCAGGCTCAAGTGGGTGCTCGTGGGGAGCGGGCTCTGGTGGGTGCTCGTGGGGAGCAGGCTCTGGGGGGCGCTCTGGAATCGCAGGCTCTAGTGGGTGCTCGTGGGGAGCAGGCTCAAGTGGGTGCTCGTGGGGAGTAGGCTCTGGTGGGCGCTCGTGGGGAGTAGGCTCTGGTGGGCGCTCGTGGGGAGCGGGCTCTGGTGGGCGCTCGTGGGGAGCAGGCTCTGGTGGGCGCTCGTGGGGAGCGCGCTCTGGTGGGCGCTCGTGGGGAGCGGGCTCTGATGGGCACTCGTGGGGAGCGGGCTCTGGTGGGCGTTCGTGGGGAGCGGGCTCTGGTGGGCGCTCGTGGGGAGCAGGCTCAAGTGGGGCTCGTGGGGAGCAGGCTCTGGTGGGCGCTCGTGGGGAGTAGGCTCTGGTGGGCGCTCGTGGGGAGCGCGCTCTGGTGGGCGCTCGTGGGGAGCGGGCTCTGTTGGGCACTCGTGGGGAGCGGGCTCTGGTGGGCATTCGTGGGGAGTAGGCTCTGGTGGGCGCTCGTGGGGAGCGGGCTCTGGTGGGCGCTCGTGGGGAGCGGGCTCTGGTGGGCGTTCGTGGGGAGCGGGCTCTGGTGGGCGCTCGTGGGGAGCGGGCTCTGGTGGGCGCTCGTGGGGAGCGCGCTCTGGTGGGAGCTCGTGGGGAGCGCGCTCTGGTGGGCGCTCGTGGGGAGCGGGCTCTGGTGGGCGCTCGTGGGGAGCGGGCTCTGGTGGGCGTTCGTGGGGAGCGGGCTCTGGTGGGCGCTCGTGGGGAGCGGGCTCTGGGGGCGCTCGTGGGGAGCGGGCTCTGGGGGGCGCTCGTGGGGAGCGGGCTCTGGGGGCGCTCGTGGGGAGCGGGCTCTGGGGGCAGCTCGTGGGGAGCGTGCTCTGGTGGGCGCTCGTGGGGAGCGGGCTCTGGTGGGCGCTCGTGGGGAGCGGGCTCTGGTGGGCGCTCGTGGGGAGCGGGCTCTGGTGGGCGCTCGTGGGGAGCGGGCTCTGGTGGGCGCTCGTGGGGAGCGGGCTCTGGTGGGCGCTCGTGGGGAGCGGGCTCTGGTGGGCGCTCGTGGGGAGTGGGCTCTGGTGGGCGCTCGTGGGGAGCAGGCTCTGGTGGGCGCTCGTGGGGAGCAGGCTCTGGTGGGCGCTCGTGGGGAGCAGGCTCTGGTGGGCGTTCGTGGGGAGTGGGCTCTGGTGGGCGCTCGTGGGGAGCGGGCTCTGGTGGGCACCTTGGCATATTGAAATAAGAAGAACAATGAGGTGGTTTGTGTGGAAGACAGAAGATGATGGAGGAGGAATATGTAGAGGAGGGTCATGCAATAAAATACTCATATAGCTCATACAGCAATCGATTGCACTCTGTCCACGACGCCTTCTGCTGGAAATGTCAGTGACACAACATAACGAGAGAGACACTAAACAAGATTAAACTAATTACAGCCCTCACTGTGCAGAGAACGAGTAATTTTGCCCCTGGATTATTAAACGCCTTCTCATATTCACAAACATTTATTTACATCAGTTGTGTGAACAAACCAATTCATTAAATCAAACTGGACTTCACAATGCTGCTTTATGAGAGAAATCACAGAGCGTGTTTGATTATCGGCCTCGACTTCCAAAAATTGTTGAAAAATAAAATTTTGCATCATTTCAAGACACTGAACCACTAAACTAATTGTTGGACAAAGCAGCTTATTACTGGAAAAGCACTATTCATGTTATGTCCTTTATAGCCGACTGTTATTCCTCAGGAAAAGCTGAACTGTTGTGATTGGTTTAGAATATAGTGCTTCATTTTGAAAGAGATGTGAGGCATTTTGCATGTTCGCAATTATTGGATTTGTGTGTAATAAAAAAGGCAAAAATGTGTGCAAAATGTGTGCAAGCAGTTGAAAAAAAATCTGATACATTCTGCAAAACAATTCATTTTTTTATACCTGTGAGAAATCATATGACAATAAAAGTGATACATTTTTTTGTTAGACCATTCCGAGTCTCAGTAGATTTGTGTAATTTAAATGTAAATATAATTAATGCAAATGTAAGTTTAATGCACCCTTAAACATTAGAAAGAAAGATCTGCCATAAATCCGCAGACACAATAAAATGATGAAAAGCACAGCATTCTGACACGATTCAACGCTTATCATTGGAAAAAAAAGCTTGTTATTGGGAAAACTGTATTATTTCATCTAAAAATGTCATGTTATATCAATATATGTTGGAAAACACAGCCTGTTACTGTAAATGTCACGCCACATTACTTTAGTACATCAGTCGATCCTGACAGTTGCGTCCGCTGCATCAAACCTCTACAGACCTCAACATTTATGACTACTACGAGGTATGAGACACTTTCAGACCTTTCCAGACCCTTCGGACCACAGTAACACACACCTGTGGTGATTCTCTGATGCTGATGTTGATGACTGAATTTCACTCTCTCCATCAACACCAGTGACCTTTAGTGCGGAGCAAGCAGGTGTATTGACCGAGCAGCATATTCCTCTGCTTCTATAATCCCAAGTCAACACCATTTCCCAGCCCTCCATCACATTATTTACCCAGTAAACGCTTGCTAAGGACGTTTCTTTACCCCCGTCCCTCCGCACACACACAAACACAGCCATCCATGTGAATCAGAAGCTCATGTTTCTTTGTTGCTCAAAGCGCTGGCGCAGTTAAGCCAAACGTCCTTGAGCGTCTGCTTTGAAACGGACCGCAGACGTATTGATTCTCTGCAGTGTGGAGGTCTGCTCGGTTTATATGGAGGTTTGAATGGGGCTGTAAGGCTCTGGCAGGTTTACTTTCTTCCATAGACAGGTAATATTGCTTTCCTGCACTCGCTGTCTGCTTCAGTCTCTCGATTTCTGCTGTTTAATCACAGTATTAGGATCCCAGTCTCATGAAAATGCGTATAAATAGTACGCCAAATAAAAACCAAAACACGTGGTATTGATTGATATTGATTGGCGTGCATTTGATACAAAATTTGTTGTCGTGCATTTAATACACAGTTTTCCCATGCTTATGTTACAAAATTTGTTGGCATGCATATAATACGCAATTTTCACGTGCATATGATACGAAATTTGTTGGCGTGCATATAATATGCAGTTTTCGCATGCATCTGATACAAATCTACTCCACAACCCTAATCCTACTCATCGTGTAGCATATACATGCCAAAGTAAATTTTTGCGTGTCAATACCACAAGTTTTTGTTTTTATTTGGCGCACTATTTATATGCACTTCCATGAGATTGGTTGGTATTAGACACTGCGTATAGCTACATAAAGCTCATCATTCTGTGCTTTCTCTGTCCTCTGCTCACAAACACTGATCCGTATGTGCATGCAGTTTCCCAAAACTTCTGTCACGTCTGGATAGAGAGGCATACACAGGATGAATGCGTCAGTCTTCTTTATTTACACCAACTGAAAGAAGATATCAAATGAGGAGTTCGAAACATTAACTTAACTGAAGCTCATCAAATTGAGGAATGATCGCCCTTATATTGATCCTTTTCAGGGAATTCCAGCAAGAGGCAGGAGACACAGAGCACGGGGATCCAGACAGGTGGGTAGGAGGGCAGTCGTGGCTCAAATGGATAGAGCGTCGGACTTGTTGTAACCCGAGGTTGTGGGTTCGAATCTCGGCTCCGGCAGGAATTGTCCACGACTGAGGTGAGACCCTTGAGCAAGGCACCGAGCCCCGACTGCTCCCCGGACGGACTCCCCACTGCTCCCCGTGCTCCGCAGCATCGGCTGCCCACTGCTCCAGGTGTGTGTGGACTTGGATGGGTCAAATGCAGAGAACACATTTCACCTCTGGTTATACTCTGTATAATTGTGTATGTGACAAATAAATAATTCTAGGAGCGTGAGAGGAGGCATGTAACCTCGAGACCAGCCGCCGAGGGGCTGAGGTGAGTAGACTGATAGAGTGCCAAGGTAAGTGGAATCAGGTGCTTGTAATCAGTAGTCAGGTGTCTGTGAATGGGTGTAGGTGGCTGATGTGATAGGGTGATCTGTGACAACTTCTTTATCTCAGCCAGATAAAATCCCACTGTGAAGCTAACCAGTGTCTGTGGTGGGAGAACGAGGACAGATAGTGGCGGAGAGACATGCATTTAAAATAAAATGAGCTTAAAAATAGTGAAAAGGGCAAAATGGTCCATGGGGACCAACTGAAATTGGGGCAAGTTTGGTCCACTGAATAACGAATACCCTTGTGTAACAGAAGTGCACTTTAGCACACTTTATGAAAGACTGGAGTAATATAATTTAAAATATTATACTGTAAGTGTGAACTGAATGTAATGTTTTTATACTCTTAATTGCATGTTATTTGCAATTAAATGAAAATGTATCACAGTTTAAATTTATATTCAATTCAGTTAGTTTAACTTTAGAGTGTTTTGACTCACTTAAGTAGGACGTCAGTACATCTTTATGTCATTTCATAATTACTTCTGTCTTTTTCGATATGGTTAAAGTTACTGATGAATGCATGACAAGCATTTATGATAAATATAGTTTAATGTAATTTCTATTTTACCATAGTAAAATAATCTAATCTCATCTCAGTCATTAGTATTCATTTAAAATGAGACAAA
>CM049824.1:35072095-35077095 GCA_027422435.1 Schizopygopsis pylzovi | reverse complement strand
ATATACTTACGTGTATTTGAAATACAGTTATTTCATGCTAAGTATATTCAGAGGTGGACAGTAACTAAGTACATTTACTTGAGTATTGTACTTAAGTACACTTTTTGAGTATCTTTACTTTACTTGAGCATAATTTATTCTGTAAACTTATGATTTTAACTCCACTATATTTCTATCAAGGTCCTCGAAGTAGAAAGTCGTTACTATGTAGCAGCGTTGAAAGTCTCCAAAACGTCTTGTTTTTCAGACAGTTTATCACTCTTAGGGATACATGAAGTGATTTCCCAAAACACTTACCAGTTGCAAATGTGATATTCATTTACAACAATGCAATAATAAAAAGTATGAAGAGTAAACAGTATGCATCACTGTAAGTCATATATAAAAGCTATACATGCATCTATAAGCTTCTTGAGAATACAGTTTACTATGTGTATATTAAGGAAATGTGTGTATTGTATATTGTGTTCCATTGTCCATTGTGTAAAGTGTGCATATTGTTGTTTATTGTACATTTTCATATCTTGTTGCTTGTACTGCCATAGCACAGAGTCTTGAACATAAGAATTTCACCATCAGTACACTTGTGCATTTGATGTGTGACAATAAACAGATTTGATTTGATATATTAGACACAATATTGTCTGGTTTTGCTAAATTGATGTGGTGAAAATATTAGCTATAAAGCCACAGAAGAACTGTTTTGCGTCTGCTAATAAACACTATATTGCAGGACTTGAAGCAGCACTGCAGACCGTTCACCGAGAGCGATTAGACAGCATTTCGGAGATTTTTTATGTTAAATAAGTATTATTGTTATGCTTTTTTGAGCATAGATTTTTAACATTTTAAAAGCTCTTTATTCCAAAGATACTACAAGCTTATCAGTGTATTCAGTAGGTGTAATGTTTTGTAAGTTGCTTCAGAGGTATTGCAAGTATTGCATACAACAATAATAAAATTGACATAAAAAAAAAATTTACTTTTGGTACTTAACTACTTTTAACAGCAAGTACTTCTGTACTTTTACTTAAGTAATGGAGTTGTGTCCGCCTCTGAGTACACTACAAATACATTTTCATATTTATGTACTTAATAATAATTTGTTACATTTATATAGTGCTTTTCTGAGTACTCAAAGCGCTTTACATAGAAGGGGGGGGGGGGGATTCCTCAACCATCACCACCACCAATAAAATAGACTGTAATAGTACTCTTAGTATACTACACTGGCATACTTAATGTCGGCTAAATTGGAACAACTGATTTTATACATAATGCATTTTAACTGTACTTAAGTAGTGTTGAAGTCCAATTAAAGATATACTTACTGTATATGATTGCAAGTTAGTAGAACTATTGCAAGTATACTTCAGGTACACTTTAAATATTTTACATTTAAAGACAGATATTATTCATAAATCATGCAATCCTCACCAAATTAAAACACATTTTAGACTTAATATTAAGAAAGGTGCATTGTGCACAAGTAGTACGGCAAATAAAGTTTAATTATCATTTTTATATCAGTAAGTCTGGAGTTATATGTCAGTAAATATATTGATAGATCTGAACTATACTTAGTATGAAATAAATGAATGACTTTTTTACTAGGGTTGTCTTGCCATGTTAGATTTTTTTTTGTTGGGGGGGTATTTTCTGCTTTGATGCTACCTGCAGCTGCTTTAGATTTGGGCCAGAATGAGGTATCGTATCTCACCAGGTTTTGGAGCAGAGCTAGTAAACGGGCTCCGGCACAGTCGGTATTGATTGAGCTTCAGACTGCTTCATATGGCATAGTGTGTGCATGCAATGATCTATAAGTGCTCCAAATCTGCTCTCCGAGATGAAGCATCTACAGATCCTGGTGTGAAAAGTGCATATTAAACCAGCTCACCCTGATCCAGCGAATGAGCACGTAATGTCTTCTGAGAAAACAAGCTGCTGTGGCCATATTTAGTCAGTGGCGTGTTTGAGTGAAATTGAGCAGGCAACATAAAAATCGCTGGTCTTATCTACAGATGCCATGTGATAAATGTGGGAAGGTTAATGAGGCAGGCCGGTCATCTTTGCCAGCTGGTATGTGGCCTGGAGTCTAGGCCATCCATCATCCTCAGTGTCTAATCATCCTTCCGACAGCGGCGCTTACATGCAGTCGGCGAGATCCGCTTTCTCCCTTTGACAAGCCACAAGGAAATGACTTATTTATCATTCACAGGCCAGTGATTGCAGGGCACGCTCTGTCTCGCACACACACTCTTAAATGGACCTTCCTTTTTTGTCTATGTATTTTTTATACTCCATAGCAGCGGAATATAAAATTGCAATGACGAAAAAGTAGTCATGGTGATTTTCTCTAGATAATAGGCCACTGCTGGAGACTCGTGATTTGATCTTCACTGACAATTGCATTGAGTTCAATGCTCTTAAACGGCTTCCAGAGAAGTCCTTGGCCACCAAATCAGTCACTGCTATTGCTACTATTAAACCAAGAAGTCTTTCCTCAACTGTCTGGTTCAACTTTTTGTTAATTTTTAAATCGTCCAATTTTCCGACTTATACTATGCCCTAAAAGTATGTACTCCTTTTGTGAATAAAAAACTATATTCTTTTGAGTATGTATCAGAAAAGTACCCTGCTAAAAAAAAACAATAGAAGCCCAATAGAAACCATCACAGAAATTCCAATGGTTTCCATTAAAATACCATTATAAACCATTAGCTTTTTTCCAGTAAAACCATTACAAAATGTATTTTTGTACTGTGTTTTGGGCATTTCTCCAAAATGGTTTAACATCCCACCAATATAATCCATCACATACCAGTACACACCATTATAGTTTCCATTAAAACCAATACAATTCCCATTATAACCATTACATCCATTACATTTTCTATTGTGTTTTGTGCATTTTTCCAAAATGATTTAACATCCCACCAATAGAATCCATCACATACCAGTAGACACCATTATAGTTTCCATTAAAACCAATACAATTCCCATTATAACCATTAAATCATTACATTTTCTATTGTGTTTTGTGCATTTTTCCAATAGGATTTAACATCCCACCAATAGAATCCATCACATACCAGTACACACCATTATAGTTTCCATTAAAACCAATACAATTCCCATTATAACCATTACATCCATTACATTTTCTAAATTGTGTTTTTCAGCAGGATATTGGGACAGAATATTTCGCCATAACTGCGTCTTTAACAGACGATCTGTTGCTTAGTTACACATCCTGTAAGTGTTTAAACTACCTTTCAATAATCTTATCACAGTTAACATCATCCACATTTCGTTTAATTTGACTTCCTACCATATTGAAGAGAAACGAAGAGGCACATTCATGCCAAGAACTCTGCTCATGGGTTTGCATAATGATGCATTTAAGAATTAATGACCAAATGTATCATTATAAAAGCTCACAGTGTTGCTTCAGATGAAAGATAACGTGGATAACATTAAATAAATATGTTTTCATCAGGATAGACATTGATTGTCTATCACTCAACTGTCGCGCATATCCGCCATGTTTGTAGTTTTTAACATGTCGTATGCGTGTTTCAAATCAAATCAAATCACTTTTATTGTCACATCACCACAGCACATGTGCAATTTATTGAGAGCGTGCTCCAAACAGTGCAGAAACAAATTACATATAGACAGTACATACTTACAGACTTATACAGAAGACACTGTGCAGAATACACATACACATACTCAGTACACACAGTGTAATATTAAGACATACTTACAGTTATCAATACACGTTATAATATACGTGCATAATCCGGATACATAATGTCATGGATGTGCGTTGCATGGTCTCCAGTGATAGCAGATAGGTTGTGTTAGTGCAGTGTGTGCGTGTAGTCCGTAGAACTGTGTTAAAGTGCAGTGCATGGCATGTTGTGTGAGAGGGAGTGTGGTGTAGGTGAGTTATTTCTGACTGTTCATTAGCCTGATAGCCTGAGGGAAAAAGCTGTCCCTCAGTCGGCTAGTGCGGGATCGGATGCTGCGGAAACGTCGCCCTGAGGGCAGCAGAGAGAGCAGTCTGTGGGACGGGTGGCTGGAGTCTTTGATAATCCTCCGGGCTTTCCTTGTACACCGCCTGGTGTAGATATCCTGGAGGGAGGGAAGCTCACCTCCAACAATGTGGCGGGCAGTTCGCACGACCCTTTGCAGAGCCCTGCGGTTGCCAGCGGTGCTGTTTCCAAACCAGGCGGTGATACAGCCGGTCAGGATGCTCTCCACAGTGCAGGTGTAGAAGGACCTGAGGATTCTGGGGCTCGTTCCAAACTTCCTCAGCTGTCTCAGGAAGAAGAGACGCTGATGTGCCTTCTTCAGCACTGCATCTGTGTGAGCAGACCATGTGAGATCCTCGGTGATGTGAACGCCGAGGAACTTAAAGCTGCTCACCCGCTCCACAGGTGTCTTGTCGATGGTGATGGGTGTGTGTTCTCTGCTCTGTCTCCTGTAATCCACCACCAGCTCCTTGGTCTTGTCGATGTTGAGTGAGAGGTGGTTCTCCTGACACCATTTAGTCAGGGTACTCACCTCCTCTCTGTAGGCCGTCTCATCGTTGTCGGTGATCAGGCCTATCACCGTTGTGTCATCAGCAAATTTGACGATGACGTTGGAGCTGTGTGTAGCTGTACAGTCGTGTGTGTACAGGGAGTACAGGAGTGGGCTGAGGACGCAACCCTGCGGAACACCAGTGTTGAGGATCAGAGGAGATAATGTGTTGTTGCCCATTCTGACCACCTGACAGGAAGTCCAGGATCCAGCTAATCAGTGTTTGTAGTTCTACTCAAATCCACCGCGCAGTGCGTTGTGGGCAATATTAGCCGTTAGAGTGTGCATCGATCTACATTTAGTAGTAGACCATCCATGGCATACTTTTTTAAACATACTATGATTTGGGACACACTAATTATATTTTCGAATACTATTTAGGACGGATAATATGCGAATTGAGATGCAGC
>CM049824.1:35059595-35064595 GCA_027422435.1 Schizopygopsis pylzovi | reverse complement strand
GGACTGTATTTTTGGTTAGTTTCCTATAGTGCTATCGTATATGAAAAATAATATTGTTTTTGTTGAATATTTATGTCATAACTTAATTGTGTTTAAATCGTAAAATAAGCACATTTGAGCAATAAAATGAGTAATACAAATCATAAAAGCAGCTATGAGGAGTCTTAACCCCACAAAACCCCAAGTCCAGAGGAGAATACAGGGGCAATAATATAATATTGTTTTCCTCCATTTGAAAATACCTTTGATATACACAGTTCCTCATAAGCTCCTGTAGTCTATTGCGAAGCTAAGCGTCTGACCTGAGATCAGTGAGCATCGAGAGCCGTTTGGAGAGCAAGACGAGGCTCTACAGCTCGTGAAGAACAGGCCGAGAGGACCGATGACGTCTGTCAGGTGAGAGAGCAAGAAGAACGAGAGAGAGAGGAAGAGAAAGCCGAGGGAAGATGGCCGAGAGGACCGATGACGTCTGTCAGGTGAGAGAGCAAGAAGAACGAGAGAGAGCGGAAGAGAAAGCAGAGGGAAGATGGCCGAGAGGACCGATGACGTCTGTCAGGTGAGAGAGCAAGAAGAACGAGAGAGCGGAAGAGAAAGCCGAGGGAAGATGGCCGAGAGGACCGA
Organism: Schizopygopsis pylzovi; assembly: GCA_027422435.1. Lineage (NCBI taxonomy): Eukaryota > Metazoa > Chordata > Actinopteri > Cypriniformes > Cyprinidae > Schizopygopsis > Schizopygopsis pylzovi. Next base: position 35,063,974 of record CM049824.1, on the reverse strand, counting down.
TGACGTCTGTCAGGTGAGAGAGCAAGAAGAACGAGAGAGAGCGGAAGAGAAAGCAGAGGGAAGATGGCCGAGAGGACCGATGACGTCTGTCAGGTGAGAGAGCAAGAAGAACGAGAGAGAGCGGAAGAGAAAGCCGAGGGAAGATGGCCGAGAGGACCGATGACGTCTGTCAGGTGAGAGAGCAAGAAGAACGAGAGAGGGAGGAAGAGAAAGTCGAGGGAAGATGGCCGAGAGGACCGATGACGTCTGTCAGGTGAGAGAGCAAGATGAACGAGAGAGAGCGGAAGAGAAAGCCGAGGGAAGATGGCCGAGAGGACCGATGACGTCTGTCAGGTGAGAGAGCAAGAAGAACGAGAGAGAGCGGAAGACAAAGCCGAGGGAAGATGGCCGAGAGGACCGATGACGTCTGTCAGGTGAGAGAGCAAGATGAACGAGAGAGAGCGGAAGAGAAAGCCGAGGGAAGATGGCAGAGAGGACCGATGACGTCTGTCAGGTGAGAGAGCAAGAAGAACGAGAGAGCGGAAGAGAAAGCCGAGGGAAGATGGCCGAGAGGACCGATGACGTCTGTCAGGTGAGAGAGCAAGAAGAACGAGAGAGAGCAGAAGAGAAAGCCGAGGGAAGATGGCCGAGAGGACCGATGACGTCTGTCAGGTGAGAGAGCAAGATGAACGAGAGAGAGCGGAAGAGAAAGCCGAGGGAAGATGGCCGAGAGGACCGATGACGTCTGTCAGGTGAGAAAGCAAGAAGAACGAGAGAGCGGAAGAGAAAGCCGAGGGAAGATGGCCGAGAGGACCGATGACGTCTGTCAGGTGAGAAAGCAAGAAGAACGAGAGAGCGGAAGAGAAAGCCGAGGGAAGATGGCAGAGAGGACCGATGACGTCTGTCAGGTGAGAGAGCAAGAAGAACGAGAGAGAGAGGAAGAGAAAGCCGAGGGAAGATGGCCGAGAGGACCGATGACGTCTGTCAGGTGAGAGAGCAAGAAGAACGAGAGAGAGCGGAAGAGAAAGCCGAGGGAAGATGGCCGAGAGGACCGATGACGTCTGTCAGGTGAGAAAGCAAGAAGAACGAGAGAGCGGAAGAGAAAGCAGAGGGAAGATGGCCGAGAGGACCGATGACGTCTGTCAGGTGAGAAAGCAAGAAGAACGAGAGAGCGGAAGAGAAAGCAGAGGGAAGATGGCCGAGAGGACCGATGACGTCTGTCAGGTGAGAAAGCAAGAAGAACGAGAGAGCGGAAGAGAAAGCCGAGGGAAGATGGCAGAGAGGACCGATGACGTCTGTCAGGTGAGAAAGCAAGAAGAACGAGAGAGCGGAAGAGAAAGCCGAGGGAAGATGGCAGAGAGGACCGATGACGTCTGTCAGGTGAGAGAGCAAGAAGAACGAGAGAGAGCGGAAGAGAAAGCCGAGGGAAGATGGCCGAGAGGACCGATGACGTCTGTCAGGTGAGAGAGCAAGAAGAACGAGAGAGAGCGGAAGAGAAAGCCGAGGGAAGATGGCCGAGAGGACCGATGACGTCTGTCAGGTGAGAGAGCAAGAAGAACGAGAGAGCGGAAGAGAAAGCCGAGGGAAGATGGCCGAGAGGACCGATGACGTCTGTCAGGTGAGAGAGCAAGAAGAACGAGAGAGAGCGGAAGAGAAAGCCGAGGGAAGATGGCCGAGAGGACCGATGACGTCTGTCAGGTGAGAGAGCAAGATGAACGAGAGAGAGCGGAAGAGAAAGCCGAGGGAAGATGGCCGAGAGGACCGATGACGTCTGTCAGGTGAGAGAGCAAGAAGAACGAGAGAGAGCGGAAGAGAAAGCCGAGGGAAGATGGCCGAGAGGACCGATGACGTCTGTCAGGTGAGAGAGCAAGAAGAACGAGAGAGAGCGGAAGAGAAAGCAGAGGGAAGATGGAAAGGTGACTGTAGGCCTCAAACGACTCGGAGATGACAGAATCTGACCCGAGTTTGTCTTTTAGTTATTTATTTTCCCATCTGATGTTTGGGAATATCACTTCAAGCGGTAAATATTTGAACTATTTCACAGCAGATTGCAGTACAATGACTGGGAATAACTGCTTACTGAACAATCAAATGGACTTTGTATTATTGATGATGTAGTATATCAAGGACCGAATCAGACAAATCAAGATTCGATCAAAGCATGGTTGAAACATGAGGAGCCGAATTCCACAAAAGGGAGAACAAGACAACAGCAGGAAGTTGTAAATCAGATCCCTAGCTCCAGCCTGTCTGAATACAGCCTAACCAGCAAGCCTTTCTCACAGAACGTCTGGCAACATTAAGACAAGAATACTTATTGATAAGTCCAATGCAGGAAGGAGACTATCAAATTTGGGGCGAGTAATAAATATTAATGGTCAAAGAGATGCAACATGTGACCATTACATGTAAATCTGTGATAGAAATCACAGCTACAGACTTTCTTAGATTGACTTCCCCCGACCACACCAACAAGACAAAGGATCCGGCTGAAATTCCTTGGTTCACAAAGACTGTAAAATCATCTTAAAAGACTTTCATTCTCCTTGTTAATGAAACTAATAATTTCTATGCATAACTGCATATTATGTGTGTGACCCACAAATTAGATGATCCTTGTTTTAATCACTCATTGTGTATGTCTTGCTTTTAATAAGTATTGAATAGCTTAAGCCTTAAGGGTTAATGTCATGTTTGGTATGTATGAGTTTGATCATTCTAGCTTGAAACATTTCTAGCTTGAAACATTGATTGATTTTCTGTCAAATGTATCATATTCTGGTTATAGAAATCACATCCAAAAGGATACTTTACAAGAATATGTAAAATCCGGGCAATGTGACTGACCATGACATGTTGATTTATTGATTGGGTGGAGAAACAAAGCAGCACCCAGAGCCAGCATAGGATCTAATTGGTCAAGACAACCATTGGGGAGGTGTCTGAAAGCCGAGTTTAAATGCTAGGACACCCTCTTGAAATCTCTCTCTTGAAATCTCTCTCTCTTAATCTATCTCTCTAACTCTCTTTAGCCATGCTTTTTGCCATCACCTTTGGGCTCTTTGAGCGCCATGTGCTCTGGCCCACAAGCCAGCTGCTACCATGATGAGAAGAAAGGCCACCTAGTCTCTTTACATCCTTTTTATTATTTTACTTTAGTTTATTTTCTTTCCGTTGAGTTCGTGTGCTAAGTTAAGTTTGCCAACGACAACCAGCCCAGAACTCTGCAAAACCAGCCAAGAACCAACGCCCACTTCAACGACTCCTGAACTCTAAGCCAATCAGCGACTTCGGAGAAAACCCTTTTCTACAAAGACGGAGGACAAAAGGGAATCCTTAAACACAAAAGCAACGCAAGTACAAACCCAAGATTCTTGCTGAAGCTGGTGTAATTTTAATATAGATTTTAGCCTCATTGAAAAAGTCAATGCGAGTGTTAAATAAGTGATTGATGGTTGTTCAGGTCTATGTAATTGCAAATATTGCTGTAAACGTGGGATATCACATTCTCATTCTCTGAAACTAATCCTTTCCTCACTTACTCTCTTTCTGCAACGTGTGAATGTGTGAATGCTTGTGTAGATTAGTTTACATGTCTTAGAGTTATATAAATAAAGTCTTGTTTATGTTGAAAAGAGAAATATCTTGTGTTTTGTGCTCATAAGTTAATGTCTTAATCTGTCGATTTTGTTACTGTGCTATTTAATAGTGTTTTCACTATATTTTGGGATTTTAATATCCAGTGCAGAGTTTGTTATACGGCTTGTTCAGTGAATCGCCGTGAAACAGTGAGTCTGTTCAAATTCCCATAAAATCATTAATGATTCCCTTTGAGCTAAATTGACCTGTTTCCCTTATAACAATATATATATTATATGTTACCCTTGCAATGAACTGAATGGTCATCACTGGAATTAAAGCTCAGCCTCAGTTCATCAGAGATCAGGATGAGTGTGTTTCTTCATCAGTGTCTCAGCAATGCATGCTCTGCAGTGAATGGGTGCCATCAGAAAGAGAGTCTGATTAAAACATCACAATAATCCATAATAACTCTTCCTCAGTGATAAAGTGTTCTGGTCTGAATCAGGAGAGAAATCTGCACCGTTTACAAAACAGCTCTAAACTAATAAGTGACTGAATTTTTATATGAGAGACGACAGCAGATGCACTTTTTCACCGGAGGAAGAGTTATGAGTTAAAAACGTCTTAATGCTGGATTTGTTTCAGCTTCTGATGTTGACTGATGGACTGGAGTGCTGTGATGTTTTTATCAGACTCTCGTTCTGACGGCACCCATTCACTGACACACATTTCTCCAAACCTGATGAAGAAACACACTCGGATGAACTGAGGGTTGTCAGCTAGTTATAATTTCTGGGTGAGCTGTGTTCCCTTTATAA
>CM049824.1:35037095-35054595 GCA_027422435.1 Schizopygopsis pylzovi | reverse complement strand
CCAGCTCTGCGTAGACTCACTGGAAGAGTCCCTTTTTTTAAACTTTCCAAAAAACAGAAAACAAAATTCTTCCAATGATAGGCCAAAACTGTCTATAAAATTCTGCATTAAGTCCATCCAATCCTGGAGCTTTGCCAAAGACATCTCTTGAACAGCTACAGATAATTCATCAAAAGTCAATAATTTATCAAGCATAGATTTTTCCCTTCTGAAAATGAGGTAAATCCTGAAGGAGAAGGTCAGCCATCTCCTCATCGCAGGGTTCAGCTCTGTAAAGATCCTCATAAAAAGACAGTGCATAAGAAATAATCCCATGATCATCAGTGATCCTCCTCCCCTGTGGAACTTTCAAACAGCCTAAAATCTTCTTTTCCACAGTCTTCTTCTCCAGGTCAAAGAAAAAAGATGTAGGAGCATCCATACTATTACAAGTTAAAAATCTTGCACGAATAAGTATCTCCTGGGCTCTTTCCTCCAATAGATTCCGCAAAAGAAATTTGTTGCGTTCCAAAGACTCAGTGGTATCCACAAGATCCCCTTCAATATTAAGTTGAAGTATCTCTTGTTCCAGCTTTGCCATCTTATTGTCCAATGAACTTTTCATATAAGCAGAGTAACTCTGGCAAAACAGTTTTATTTGAATTTTGCCAATGTCCCACCACTGGCTCAGGGACTTATACTGTGTTTTTCTCTCTCTCCAGATCTCCCAGAAATGAGTGAAGGCGTGCACAAAGCTGTGATCTAATAATAATCTGCTATTAAATTTTAGGAATACTTGAAAGTGCTCTCTGAGTGATGACATCAATAGACAATAAATGATGATCAGACAAACCAGTAGGAAATATACAGCTGTTATAGAAATGGTCTCTTTTACATTGTTGTACATAAATCCTATCCAGCCTAGCCCCAGATACCATATTGCAGTTTACTTTCACCCAGGTATATTGCCTAACCTGAGGAAATGATTCTCTCCAAACATCTACAAGATCATGATAAACAATCAGAGACCGAAGCACGTCTGCTGATTTACTGTGGGGTTCTTCATGGTTCCTGTCCAAAGTATGACTTAAAGTACAGTTAAAATCCCCAGCCAATACAATGGTCCTATCATGAGAAATGTGACTTAAAGCAGTTTTAAGTTTTTCAAAGAAAATAACACGTTCTGCCCCAAAATTGGGTGCATACACATTGACAAAAGAAAAATCAATGCCATGAATAGTTACATCAACTCTCAGCAATCGACCAGAAATTAATTCAAAAATACTAACAGGTTGCTCTTTGTAATTAGGTGCCAGCAATATAGCCACCCCTGCACTGACACTAGAGCCATGACTCAAGATCGCTTGACCCTTCCATTCACTCAACCACTGTATCTGATTATTCACATCAGTATGTGTTTCCTGTAAAAATACCACCCGGCACTTTTCATAATAATATAATCAAAAAGACTAGCCCTTTTCGTAGCATCACGACACCCATTGATATTCAATGAACTAAGTCTCAAAGGTGCCATGTAAATAAGTATAAAATAAACACTCAATAACACCAATCTGTAAGAGTATTTTACAGGTAACCAAGCCATACTCATTTTTTACCTTGAGCATTTAAGGAACTTTTAACATTACTAAGAAGTTTTTTAAGACGGTAGCGTTTGGGTTTGTCAAGCTCATCAAAGGAAGCTTTTCTCATAACCATTGTACCAGACAGCAAAAACATTTTTAAATCAGGAAAATGAGACTCAATTTTGGGTTTGCGAAGCCCCTTTGTAACATCAAGAAAGTTATTAATCTGTTGAACAGAATAAAGTTTAGGCATACCTCCAGAGACTGGCTCTGAATCCATCGCGTCGTTTTCCATTATCTCGGTGTCTTCTTCACATTCCTTGTCGGAATCATCCATTTGTAGCTTTGAATCCACAAGTTCTTGAGATGAAATATCATCTTGACTTTGACTAAACGAGTCGTCAGTAGTTGTGTTGCTCTCAGGTTTGTCAGGCTGGTTTTGTTTTTCAAAACAAAGCGAATCGGTAATAGGCACAGCCTGCAAGCTCACCTGTTCCGGGCTCGTCTCTGCCTGCAAGCTCACCTGTTCCGGGCTCGTCTCTGCCTGCGGTACAGCGGGAATATGACTCGGCCCGGCCACCTCCTCAGCAGCCTCCACCAGGCCGTCTTTAGAGGCAACCAGCGCCGGTATCTCGGGCAAGTCACCGGGCGCCGAAAACGCCTCGCCCGTCTGGGGCTCTGATACCCCAGCGGCCGAAGTAACATCCGCGCCGGCTGCCTTCTCGCTGTTCTCCGCATCTGCAGCCGGCGCCGCAGGAAGGCCAGCTGGCCTGTCTCGATTCGGGCAAGTTTGTCTGATGTGTCCAAAATCACCGCAAACAAAGCATCTCATCGAGTCTGAACTGATAAAGATAGTGTAATCTTTGCCATCAACGCTTAGTTTCGCTGACAGATTTAACGGATCACTCTGAGAATTAAAAATCATAAAAGCCTGACGCCGAAAAGACATTACATGTTTAATATCAGGATTTTTGCATCCGAGTGGAATCATTTTAATAGGACTCACTATTTTGCCGTACCTCTGGAGTATTTGCTCTAGTTTTTCATTTTTAACAAACGGAGGTACGTTCGATAAAACAACTTTCTTGGATGGGCTTGACAAAGGCAATACAGGCACAAACGTGTCTTTAATTATCAACCCAGTTTCAATCAAGTCATTCACCATTTGAATTTCAGTGAGAAAAAACACGGTGGCTTTATTCATAAGCGAGGCAGATCTGATGTTAGCGCCACCGACCGCCGCACTCACGGCTATCAGACAATCCTCCACTGACACCTGTGCATCAGGCATGCATTTACAACCATGCCTGAGTGTTAACCGCGAGAAATCTCCCGCTTCCGACCCCATTATCCCCACTCACTGACCGAAGTCAGGGGGATAAAAAAACCTTTAGCTAACCCTTTACCTAACAGGAAGGAAAAAAGTGCAATGAAACAAAAAATCTCACTCAAACAGACAGATTCTCTCACACACGCCAAACGGCTCCGTCCACAATCACTCCCAGCATGCACTCGCACAGAGAGAGAGAGAGCGAGAGAGAGAGAGAGAGAGGGAGAGAGAGAGTGTGTGTGTGTGTGTGAGAGAGAGAGAGAGAGAGAGAGAGAGGAAGAGAGTGAGAGAGTGAGAGAGAGAGAGAGAGTGTGTGTGTGTGTGTGTGTGGTGTGTGTGGTGTGTGTGTGTTGTTTGGTGTGTGTGTGTGTGTGTGGAGAACAGTGCTGGGAAGGGTATCTGGAGATGCCGTAGGTTACAGATTACAAGCAGTGGTGTTTCTAGTTTTTTGTAGTGAGTATACTGTGATTGTTGCCTCATATTCACCTGTACCAGTGCAGCCTCTCATAAGCACCATACAATCACTAAACAGTGCTCTACGCGTACTTTTATTTTTAGGAGCTCTTGTGCCGCTAATAAAAAAAATTAGGGGCACAGTAAACAAATTCAGGAGCACCTTCTCCTCTATAACAACAACGTGCCTTACCATTACAAAGTCATTTTGGACTCCTTAAAGTGATTTACGGGCCTTTTTTTCAAGCTTTATTTGAAGTGTTGCCTTTCATGTCAAATTCAAAAGTGTATTTTTATAAGCTTTTTTTATCCAAAATGTCTCATTAAAACAATAAGAAGAATAGGTTACCGATCAAATAAAATAATTATTAACAACATTAATTTGCACTGCAGAACAACACAAAAGTGGCGTATATATTTACAGAGATTTAATCTGAGTGCAATTAACTTCATAAATTCATGTTGAGATTAATGTTTTAAATATAACATTTTGAACATAGAAATATTCAATGATTTAAATAACTGAAATTATACTTTAAAATGAAACTAAGCCTGCCATTAGGTGGTGGGAAGTTACTGATTTGATCACTGAATCATTAACTAAATTGATTCGTTTGAACGGCTGATTCATTCGGGAACAAATCAAGTCCCTGCGTCCCAATGTGCATACTACCCCCCCCCCCCCCCCATCTGCCCCAATATGCACATTGGGACTCAAGCAGTGACTGTCTTTATGAATGAGTAATTTAATCGACTCACTAAATTCGTTTAAGTGCAGATTCATTCATAAACGAAACAACGCTGTTTGAATGGAGATGTGCAGCGGCTCAGTTGTGAGTTTATCTGAAACTATTTTAGTTTACGAAATAGAGCAAAACCATGCAATACTGTTATAATCAGACAATGTAAATCACTAAATATTAACTTTTTGTTAATTGAAATCACTCATTGTTCTTATATGCCAACAATCCTCTAGCTGCGGTTACAGTTAAGTTAATGACAATGTATACTCACGTACGTTACGATAGCATCGGCCTCGTTTTCTGTACGGTGTAGGATAGTATCAGCCTTATCGTGCTCATTTTCTGTCGTTTCTATAATGTTAACGTCCCTGTCATCTGCTTGCAGCTTCAGAGACAGGCTTACGATAACACTGAAAGGGTGTAGTTCGATTCATATCTCCTTTATTTCATATATGTATCATATTCCTCATGTGATTAGTTTGAGCTCGTCCTCTACTGTACAGATATTAATTTACATGTCCCGGATTCACGTCACTTTTTTACGATTTTACGGTGTTTACGATTGTAAAAAAAAACTTTTTTATTTTTCACACAAGCAAGCAAGCCCTGCCCAGATTTACAAAGTAACTCAAAAGTAACGTGACGCAATACTTTCCATATAAGTAACATAATTAGTGACTTTTTTAGGCAATATTGTAACGCTGTTCTTTTAAGAGAAAGTTTCCCCAACATTGGGCCTCGTTCATGAAGCATTCGTAAATATAGGAGTTATTTCCACGTAAAACGGATCCGAAATCTTTTACAAATGCTTCATAAACATACTATTTGATAGTTAAACACGTGAATGTTAATGAATTCCAATCATATGTAAATAGGGCGCTCATTAGCATAATCCCAGCTATGACTACAGCTATGCAAATTGCGTCGCAGTGGGATATTCTGGTCTACATTCTCAGGTTTGGCTCCAGTATATTGCAAAATAGACTAATAGGCCATATGGCTAGCAATAAATATTCAATAACATGTGTCCACAAGCTTTGTTAGCCACCTGAAAATGCTCTTCTGAAAACGGCCAGATGGTGGCGCTTGAAAACACTTTGGTGGCACAGCGTTTTTCCCATAGACTGTAAAAAAACGTCGATTTGGTTGCTATGTGTGGAATATCCACGGCAGTAACGTATTACTAGTATCTCATTTTGAAGAGTATTACTGAATATTAAAATGCAGTAACCTGTAAAATTAACTTCTGTATTGTTGTTGTACAAGTAGTATGATTGGTCGGTGTGGTATCCTCCACTGATTGGACGGCTGGCTAAAAAGAGACCGTGACAAGCGCTGCGTTTACAGTTTATCAACTCTCAGCTACACAAAAACCAGAGCAAACGAGTACATCAAGTACATGTCAGTACATAAAAATTCAGTGTCATCAGTGCATACCAAAAAATGTTCATACCAACTTGCGTTTTGAAAATATGAACATTTTCATGAATCCGAAAATTTAATGCGAGAACAGCTTTACCAACGATTCTGCTCGTGTTTCATGAACGAGGCCCATTGAGTGTAACTATTTCAGTTACTTTATTAAAGTAATGTAACTGATTACTTTTTAATCACATTTCTAAATTTGAAACATGTGATGCAGGCAGGGTTAACCTTACATTAGGACTCAACACTGATTAATGCCAGACTTTCATTATCCTTCATCACTTGTATTACGATTATAATAATATTTTGAAGCACAGCCGCCACAAAATCAGACTTTAGCGCATCTTTTTACTTTGAGATAGTTTAATACAGATTTAAAATCACAAGATATAGTTATGATAAAATCCTTGCTCAGCTATGACAAGAAACACTGGCATCTAACAATACTTAAAAAAAGTTAATCTTAAAAAATAAAGCATTTATATCTACCCAAATAGGAATGTAAAACCGTTTCTGTGTCCCAAATTACTGAAACATTGGTGTCTCATATTTTAAAGCAGTCAATGCAATTTGGGAAATAAATAAATCATATCTGTACACGTGTAAAAATATTCAGATGTAACCCCATTTGTAATCATTAACATTGTAATGGATTACAGTTACATTTAATTACATTTTGTAATTCTGTTACAAGTAACCAGTTAATCCCCAAAACTGGCTGCCAATGACTTTTTCTTCATTAGAGACAAAGAGATGCACGTGTAAAGAAGGACAATGCAAAAACCAAACGTGCAACCGCCAAATCTCCTTCAACAGGGAACCAGAACATCTCCGAGGTGTGTGACACGATCAAGGTGAGAAATATTATATATGAGCTCTATATTGTATGCTATTGTTTGCTCCCGAGTGTCTATTTACACTAAGTGCAATATAGCCCGCCTTGTTGGCAGAGGCTATTTACATTAACTCCGCCCACCAACGTGTGATTGGGCGAGTCAGCACTTTAATAAAAGACACGTTTAATATCAGTTTCAGTGGCGTAGATGGTAAGGCATGTGCTCGATCGACCCGCCTTTTGCCGAACTATTTTCTCCGTTTTTAAAATCTCGTATCGCATTAGATTTATATTCAATAAAAATTAAGGAAATAACCAAAGAGTACTGTGTAGGGTTAAGGAGGGCTTTATTGTCCCAATAAAGTGTAATCCATTTAATAATTTGAATAAAATTTAGAATTTGCACTCAATACGTAGTACTGTTGTATAATGCACAACAATATTCGAGGTGCAGATAATTGCCACTATTTGCAATAAGTAGTACAAATATAAGAAATCTTGCACAGTGTAAATATAATCTAAAGCTATAGATGGTTTCAACGGCAACAACATAAACAAATATTACTGCGCATGCATGATTTTTTGGCCCTAACTTCCGGTGGACATCCAAATCGAATCAATAACAACAGCTAGCCTAAGAGTAGATTATAGAGTAGATTGTTTTTTGATAACAAGCTAAATATGTTTGCTGCGTAAATCATAGACTTATTAAAAATGCAAATTCATTCTTTTGCCAGCAGGGGGCGCTTTAAAGCAGTATAACTATGGGTTTCCCCAGTAATGGCTGAGTTTACAAACGATGCTTTATCAGGCATATAACATGCAAGATGAAATTAAAATGACATCGCACATTTTCTAAAGACAGTCTTTGTTTAGAAATACACAGTGATATAAAAACACCTGCGCCTCGTTTTGATTTTTAAACATGCATTACGTGATCAGATTTATTCAACGAAGGCTTTTTAAAAATTGGTTAGTTTTGATATCATGGCAGGTCGCCATAAATAAATGTATGTGAAACACATCCCACTGCACAAGAGCATGACTTCATTAATTACCGTCTATTTGCACTTAGTGTAAACAGCATATCTTAAAAAATACTGGTGCAAATTCACTCGATGCAAATAGAGCTATTTTCTCTATTAAATCGCAAGATTATTGTGTGCGTCTGTCTTTTTCATTGTGTTGTTATCAGCAGCCTGTGGCACACACTGATGTTTGTCAGGACTCCGAGCATTTTCAGAAACGGCCTGGTGCTCCTCAGGCTTTCTCCTGGCTATTGCTCAGCATCCCAGATGTGGATTCTAGTGATGCTCAGATGTGCAGTGAATATATGCGCGACATCTACGCTTATTTACAACAGCTCGAGGTGAAGAGACCACAAAGAGATCAAGTTTTTCCATGCAGTTACTATGAATTGGGGTTAAAGATTGAGAAGCACAAGCTTCATGCAAGCAATCGAAGACTTTCACCCTCACACCATCCAAGATTAGGATGATTTTCAGCCACCAGATAGGCTCCGCCCACAAAACGTCATCACTGTTTGCAACAAATAAAAAGTGTTCTGGTCTGAATCAGGAGAGAAATCTGCACCGATCTAAACGGCTCTAAACTAATATGTTGCTGCATTTTAATGTGGATTTTTCACTGCTGGAAGTGTTGTGCATTTTAGACGGAACCAACAGATTAAAGTTATAAAATGTCTTTAAGATGCATTAGTTTCTTTTGTCTTTTCAAGATGTTAATGCATTCATTCTGACGGCACCCATTCACTGCAGAGCATCCATTGGTGAGACGGTGACGGAACGACACATTTCTCCAATTCTGATGAAGAAACGAACTTAAGTTACCAGAATTGTATTTAGTATTTTTGGGCGAGCTATTCCTTTAAAGCATTGACATCTTTAGCGTTCAGATAATTTAAAGGCTAGAGTTTAATGCACTGATGGATGAAATGTGTGGCTTGTGCATGATGCTGATGCATGTCATCTTGACTAATTAAAGGAACACTACACTTTTTTTGTAAATAGGCTCATTTTCCGAGTTTAAGAGTTGAGTTTGACCATTTTTGAATCCATTTAGTCGATCTCTGGGTCTTGCGGAAGCACTTTTAGCGTAGCTTAGCATAGATCATTGAATCGAATTAGATTAGCATCGCGCTCAAAAATGACAAATGAGTTTCAATATTTTCCTATTTAAAGCTTGACTCTTCTGTAGATACATCTTGTACTAAGACTGATGAAAAGTGATTTTCTAGGAACTATATTCTCATCCCGTCGTAATAATCAAGGAGCTTTGCTGCCGTACCGTAATGATATCACGCAGCGCCTTAAAGTAGTCCCCAGCTAGGTAACTAGTAATGATATAACTAGGGACTACTTTCAGGCGATATACACGATGTAACTACAGAAGCTTTAAATAGGAAAAATATTAAAACTTTTGTCATTTTTGAGCGCGATGCTAATGGTCTAATCCGATTCAATTATCTATGCTAAGCTACGCTAAAAGTGTTACCGCCAGATCCAGAGACCGGCTGAATGGATCCAAAAAACGGTAAAACTCTTGGGAATGAGCCTATCTTCAAGTGCAGTGTTCCTTTAAGATCCCTGTGATGTATGCATCAGCGTGTATAAAGGTTAATGTTTGTTAGACTTGCTTCTCTAGGTTGTGATGGCCGTCAAGAGGTGAGCGGAGACATCACCATCGACTGGCTCATGCAGGTGCAGAGAGAGTTCAACCTGCGGCAGGAGACTCTCTTCATGACCGTCGGCATCCTCGACAGCTTCCTTCAGGTTTGTGATGCTCTTACATGTGGCAGTAAACATCATGATGTCTTCTCCTGTGGCTGAATGACCGCTGCTCAATGTGTCTTTGTGTCTTGCTTGCTCTCCAGTGCATGTTTTTTGAAGAATAACCCGGTGCCCAAGAAGTATTTGCAGCTGGTCTGTGTGACCACAATGCTGTTGGTGTCAAAGTATGAGGAGATGTACCCACCCACAGTTGGAGACTTTGTGTTCACGGCGTGTACAGCTGTGGAGACGTTTGCCGAATGGAGAGAATCATCCTAAAGCGGTTAAACTACAGCCTCGGCGACCCATTCCTACACTCTTCCTACACAGGCCTGTAAGGTTGCACGGGTAATGTATACACTGGGTTAGTGAGGTGTTTTTGACGTCAAAGTCACAGTAAAACTATTACAGCTGTTTCTATGTGAATATCTGTTAAACTCTCATTCATTTTCGTGATTAAAGCTGTATTTTCACCATAATTTCTCTAGTCTTCAGTGTCACATGATCATCAGAAATCTGTCTAATATGCAGTTAAATGCATGACCCTAAAATTAAAGCAAGATTTCACTCAGAAATGCACATTAGCTGTTAGTGCCTTCCCCCTCGGTCCATCTTCAGCAGAACCGTAAAGAAGATGTTTAGCTCAAACCGTGGTACTTTAAGAGTCAAAACAACAAAAATCATATCAGGCAGCACAAAATAAACCTCTTCTGAAGATATGCTATAGAGGTCTTATGAAGCAAAACAATCGGTCCGTGCAAGACTCTGAACATTATTACCGGTAATCCTCAGGCAAACGGGGAGATATGAGTATTTTCCGTCAACTGGTTCTTTCGAACTGCACAATATTTTTATGGAAAATGTGATGCATTTAATCTTTCCGGATTCGCAGATTAATATAAAGTTCAAAAGAACAGCGTTTATAACATTATAAATGCAATTACTGTTACTTTTAATCAATTTAATGCATCCGTGCTGAATGTTTTTCTAAAACCTCACTGACTCTAAACTTTTGAACTGTAGTGAATGTTTCATTAATTGATTTTAATTTAAATACACATTTTTCCTGGATGTGTTAGAGATTGATTAACACAATCCCATCCTTCTCAATGGAAAACTGCACATATTTTATTCACATACTTTAAAATTAAAAAGTCAGCAATTAAAAATATAGACAACAAGAGATTTCTAATCATGCCACTGTTTTTTTTTTTTTTTTTTAAACGTAGATTGGATCAAAACCTTTGCTCTTTTTAATACACACTTTTGCATCTAACACCACATATTGATTGATTATCTATCGACTCGTGCTTAAAAGGTTCTTCAAGCGATGCCATAGAAGAACCATTTCTGCTTCCACAAAGAACATCTCTCTCTTATGTCTTTATAATCTGAAGAACTTTCTTTCGCTTTTGTGACACAGAAAGGTTCTTTATGGATCCATTTAGACTTTAAGGTTCTTCTATGGCACCTGTTTGGCCTCAAAGTTAAAGATGATCATCTGCAGGTGGGTCCGAGTGAGCGTGAGCTGGCGTCGTTCCTGATGTTGGTGGCTGTTCTGGACTACGATCTGGTCCACGTTCCTCCGTCCCTCGCTGCGGTGTTTCGGAGGATTCTTGGCTCTGGCCGATGGGTGACGCCTTCAGCTGTATTGGTCATTAACCTGGTGCTCTGTGTGTGATTGGTTAATCTGCATGTGTAAAACGCTCTATGAAGCACACGTCTGGTTGAGTATTAAACAGGGAAGCGTGTGAAATATTGAAAGTAATGGCAGTGAAAGCATGTGAACGTTTCATCTTGATGATGATGAGTCTGCAGCATTACACCGGCTACAGCGAGGAGACTTTGGCTCCGGTGATGCTGGAGAAGGTTACTGAGCAATGCTAGGTGAAACATCTGGTTTAAAAGACATTGTTTGCATTTCTCGTGATGCATTGAAGCATCTGCTAAATGCATGTGTTTTCTCCTCCGCTGCATGAGATCAAGAGCAGGTATGTGAAGGTTTCTTCGAGCATCTGCAAGTTCGACGAGTCTTCAGTGATTGTTGGTTTTAGTTTTGATGCACTTAAGCTGATGTGTATCAGGTTTTAATTATGCTTTTTAATCCTATAATTTTATTGTATAAAATGTATTATATCAAGCTAAAGTGTGCTATACTGTATTAATAAAGTGATGTATTTAAATGCTAGTCTGTGTTTGATACAGAGACGGTCAATAAACGAATATTCATTTGATTATAAAATCCATGCACTTGTATTTTCTTCAAACCTCCTTTAGTTTAAAACTATTGCAAATAAATGGAGTCCAGAGTCTTTCATTAGTGGACTATTTACTGTGACGGCGAATCAAACGGGGCGAATTAAATAAGACTCTCTCTGGAGGACTGAACTGCTTTGATGCATGCTATGGTTTTGTCCTGAAGGACACTGGTGTAAAAGAGAAATACTACTCCATAAAACACCACAACAGTGTGTCCCTGGCTCCTGTAACTGTGTCTCAGTTCTTCAGGAAGAAACACACACACACACACACACACACACACACATATATATATATACAACAACAGAGCGTTTGCTGCATGCCAGGGTTTGATGGGAAAATGCAACGGGATTTATGAATGTTTTCATTTCTCAACTTGAATTGCATTGCTTTTTACATTTCTGAAGCATTGACTTTCAATGTAGTTATTGACCGACTGATGCACACAGATCTGGATTGGGTTTGTTTTTGTAAATGCATTGGGTTTTGTCATGCAAACGGATGTTTCAGGTGCTGTCCGGGTGTACATTTACACATATGTGACCCTGGAGCACAAAACCAGTCCATTTTTGGAAATTGAGATTTATGCATCATCTGAAAGCTGATTAAATAATATTTCCATTGATGTATGGTTTGTACAATATTTGACAATCTGGAATCTGAGGGTGCAAAAAAAACTAAATATTGAGAAAATCATCTTTAAAGTTGTTCAAATGAAGTTCTTAGCAATGCATATTACTAATCAAAAATTAAGTTTTGATATATTTACGGTAAAAACATCTTCATGGAACATGATCTTAATATAATGATTTTTGGCATAAAATAAAGTGTATAATTTTGACCCATACATTGTGTTTTTGGCTATTTCTACAAATATAGCTGTGCTGCTGATGACTGCGTCTGTGCTCCAGGGACACTTGTGATGTCACACGATGTGTTTCAAGTGTGTTCTGACCTGAAGAATGAACTCTGGGATGTTCTAATCAATCAAGGCTTTTAAACATTAGAATATTTGAACACTTTCTGACTCTTTCATTGCAAACGCCTGTAAATGACCCAGATTTCAGAGGTTTTTAACTCATGTTGTGTTCTGGTCGTGCTGACCCATGGAGGATTTTCTTCCAGAGCGTGCTAGTTGATGTTATTGCATTGGAGTAAACTTACTGACTTTCCTCACACAGTGTATCAAACATTTGGTTAATTGTATAGCTGTTATATTGTATTTGTATAAACCACACATTGTTACACGTGATGCATTTCCAGCCAAATCCCCTGTAAATCTCTCATTCTGCTATTTATCTTTCACTCTTGTTTTTGGTCTATCAGCTTGTTTTCTTTCAGTTAGCACAGGTTTTGATCGATAGGCCTCATTGATTTGAGCGTTTACAGCAGTTTTTGAGTGAATATTGCCATAATTATCCACAATTCTCTTGTTTACTCAAAAGCTGAAATGCATGCGCTCAGATCAATGAGACCTATGATAAATCATAACCTGTGCTAATTAAAAGACAAGTTGATAAAGAGATTAAACAATATAGCAGAATGAAAGATTAACAAGCCATTTATTTTTGACTGTGAATGTTTTAAGAACCTATAATGAAACATACAGAATTAATTGCAAAGAACGTTAGGGGAAAAATAGGGAGAAATTGGGACACGTTTTGTTCAACTGTGTATTAAATGCTATTCTACCAACACTATTTATGCTTTAAATACATTATCAAAGTCTCTTGTATCTCAAACAATGTTTTTGAATGTATATGTTGTTGTTTTGAACTTAAAAAAATCAAAAACCCATTTTTAAGTACCTATTTTTTTTCTTCAGGCTATTTCAGGTAAATTGGGACACTGCATATGGTAAAGTGGGACACAAATTAGTTTATGCTTACAACATACATTTCTTAAAGCAGGACATTGTTCAAATAAAATTTTTAAAATAAAATCGATATAATTAAAAATAAAAACAATCCTAAAAATAGATTAAGAATAATACATACTAGTCGATTGTGTTATGTACCCATACACATTTCACATTTATTGAATTGAAACACTTCAACAGAAGCACAAATTTATAGCATTATTAAAGCAGCAAAGGAAGGACAGGTTTAAACAATTAAAAAACTGTCTATCAAGGACAAAAACAAATAATTAAATCACTTCAACAGAAGTACAATGCACACACACACACACACACACACACACACAATTAAATTATGCCCTTTTTAACTATGTGTGTGTGTGTGTGTGTGTGTGTGTGTGTGTGTGTGTGCGTGTGTGTGTGTGTGTGTGTGTGTGAGAGAGAGAGAGACATGCTTTCATATTTGTGTTTAAGTAATGTGTAAATAGGGGTGAGAGCAGGCATGTGTACACAAGCACTTTTTATGCACAAAAACTTAATATTCAAAAATATATATTCTTATATGTTCTTTACCTGTCTTCTGCTTACAGTTTGACATTTTCTGTAAAACAAATAATCACATTAAGCAATCTTATCTTTCAATTTATAGGATGTCCCACTTTAGCTGAATTCCACTGTCCCAATTTATCTAGCACGTTCAGGTAAATTGGGACAGTAACAAAACTTGATATATTTTTTTAATGGAAGAAACTTGCACATTATTGAACTGAATGATCACATGAATACATGTAACACACATTGATATTGTTGATTAAACGACTATTGTTTTAGAATTTAAACCTTAACGATTTAGTTAAACTGTGCTTACCATCAGAGCTTCAGCACTTGAGTGATAACCACACCCGTATGATTTACATTTGACTCATCAGATGTTGATATTCAAATACTGTAATCACAACATTATTATCAGCATTAGTTTTAAACGAGCACTACACCAAAAGCGTATTGTCCCATTTTAGCTTATGTCCCACTTTTGCTGACTTCACCCAAAACTGTTCTAACTGCTAATTACAGGCAAGATATTGTACAGAAATCTAATGAATACAAGACAAATGTCATGAATGCAGACAGCCAAGTTATCAAATATGAGAAATGCGCAATAATAGCATGCATACGTCACAAATGCAACACCAGAAATCAGTGCACGTATCAATTTTTAAGAATTATTTTATTTTTCTGCCAAAACACCAGCCACAGCACTACCCCAAACATCTGTGTGTCACTACGAACTGCAAAGTTTTCCGATGCACGAGTTAACCCTTTATGCGACTGAGTTGCTATGGCAACAATTAATTTCTACATTATTCTATGGAAGATAAATCCAATACAGTGCACGAGCTAAAAGAGCAGGCCTTACGGTGTTCAATAATGGGCTGATTTTAAGTCACATGACATTTAAACACCCATCCAACACTCTTCCCCATGCACTGTGATCCTCACAGAAGACACCTGCTGAAGTGATTTATAAACATCTCTTCTCAAGAGGACCCCCCCCAGCATCTTTAAGTACATTTGATATTTTTTTTATTCACAATTTAACTTTATCTAACATAGTTTTACCGTAAACTGAGAAAATATCAATGTTTCCAACGCTGCACCACAGTGGAGTTGCTGTAGTGTATTTCCCCAATGTTTTTTTATAGATAGTAGCATCAATAATATAATTGCAGTTATTTATTTATTTATTTGAAGTGTTTATTGTAGTATAGTTGCATTTATGTATCAAACAAAATGTCTTCTTTTAATAAAAATGAAAATAATTAAAGTGATATTTTACAGAAAGGCCAAAAGGAAGATGTGAGGAAGGTTAAATGATAGGCTTCTACTGGTTTTCAACACATTTCTGATCAAATCCTTGCTTTCTTGTGTGTTTCCAGTGTCTGAATGCACCGATAGGTGGCAGTGAGTATCTCAGGTAAAAACTCCCAATACATCCCAGCAGCCGCTCGGCTGTCTCACACACACACACACACACACACACACCGCGCGCGCGCGCACGCAGACAGCGCAGAGTTTCTCCAAACAGAAAGTGATAGAGTCGCTGAACGGCAGCCACAGCAGCTCGGTTCTATCTCGTGTCGGAGTTGTGAGCAATGCGCTGGCAGCATGGCCAGATGGTTCAAGGAGCACCTGGGTTTCAAAACCACCAAAGCCCCGCCACCGGCGCCTCCGAAACCGGACTACCGACACTTCCACACCGCCGTCTCCAGCCTCCAGACGCCGCCGGGCACCGGCTTACTATCCGCGCAGCCAGACATCCTCACCGCCTACAAACTCCAGAAGGAGCTGGACTTCGAGGACCCGTACACGCCGGGCGGAACCGTGCCCTTCTCCACCGGACCGAGCTCCGCAGGCGCGCCCGAGGTCAAGTACGTGTCTCCGAAGCACCGGCTGATCAAGGTGGAGACGGCGGAGCGCAGCGGAGGGACCGCGGTCAAGCCCCCTCCCAGCTCCCCGCGCGCGGAGCCCGAGAACGGCACGCAGGACAAGGTAAGAGCGCGCACCTCCACAGGTAACCGCGCAACACTTTTCGATCTATTGTCTGGCAACACGTTACAATAATGTCCATTAGTACACATGAACAATACTTCTACAGCATGCATTAATCTAATCTACTAATGCATTATTCAAATCTCAAGTTGTGTTTGTTAACGAACGACTGTGTTTATTAACACTGATGAGTAAACAGTGTAATGTATTGATCATTGGGTCATTATTGTAAACTGTTACATTTTCTAATATGTAACAATAATGTGTCTTTGTTAACATTAGCTAACATGAACAAACAATAATCAATACATTTATTAAGCTATTTATTCATCTTTTATTTGCATTAATTAATGTTAACAAACACAACTTGAGATTTTAACAGATGCTGAAATTAATTAAGAATTACAGATTGCTGTAGAATTGGTAAGTTGTTAAGTTATTAATATTAGGGGACGATACTTTTATACATCAATCATTTTTCTATGGTTTTAACTCATTTTTTTATTCCGTTAACTCCTTTTAGATTTTTTGATTTTTAACAGAGTTCAGCCAAATACAGTTTTTGAGTTTTTAAGCAAAGATTAATTATTAAAACATGATATAATTTCCATAATATTTCCTGCCATGAAAATAGCCACAGAAGCTGGAACGGGACACAGGACCATCACTCCATTATATTCTATTTATATAAAATATTACAACATATTTAGATTTTTATTAACTCATTTTGAAATATTTGCATTAATATGCCTATTTATGTTTTAATAAATCAGATTTATATTTTATTTTTTTATATTTATTAAAACAAATAATTTTAAGTGTTTTATTAAAACCCTTTTTTGTATTTTATTCTGTTTTATTAATGTGTGACCCTGGACCCTGGAAACCAATCATAAGGGTCAAATAATATTTCCATTGATGTATGATTTGGACAATATTTGAAAATCTGGAATCTGAGGGTGCAAAAAAAAATCTAAATATTGAGAAAATCACCTTTAAAGATGTTCAAATGAAGTTCTCAGCAATGCAAAGAAGATACTTTGCATTGATCTAATTAATCAAACACACAAATGTTATGAATGCATGCAGCCAAGTTATCAAATATGAGAAATACGCAATAATAACACGCAGAATACCGCACCAGAAATCAATGCATGCTTCAATTTAGAAACCCGGGTTTTTGATATCATTAGATCAAAAATTTAGTTTTGATATATTTGCAGTTTTCCAAATATCTTCATGGAACGTGATATTAACGATATTTGGCATAAAATAAAAATGCATAATTTTGACTCATACAATTGGCTATTGCTACAAATATACATGTGCTGCTTATGACTGCTTCTGTGCTCCAGGGTTAGATTTAACACAAGTCAAATATAAACAAAATGTTTTTTTTTCATATTTATATGTAGATATTTAGAGGGACTGTCATCACAGTGTGAACATATTTGACCATAACAGTGTTTACACATTCCGGCATACTTTAAAGGATAAAGGCCGCGCTTTAGCAGCGAAGCCGGTAAAACGAGTTGTTTTATGTGGGTTATGATCCAGAAACACAATCCGTCGATCTGAGTCTGTGTTTGACTGCTGCTAACATCATAAACATCTCTGAGCTGCCCGAGAATCAGCATCCGCACAACTTTTATATGGCTTTTGGTCGTTATTGTCATCATAGTGCCCGTCGTTACAT
>CM049824.1:35012095-35029595 GCA_027422435.1 Schizopygopsis pylzovi | reverse complement strand
GAGGTGATGTCTCCGGAGATGCGCTTGCATATTAGACGTGTTTCCTGTCGTATAAGGGGCCGCTCACATATCGCGTCTTTTGCGCGCTCAAGTTCGTTATTTCAAATGTAGACGCACGGTATGCGCGCTCATAATGGAAGCGACGCGCTCGTTCTTTCCAGTGATAAAAACATTTCAACTTTTCAGAATGCCGCAAGCGCACCGCAGGTCATGTGACGAAATTTCCTTCCTGTAACGGAGAGCGCAGCTGATGGTTGCTTAGCAACGACAAACGCCTCCGCAGAGCAACCGCCCGAGCGCTTTGGAAAAAAGGAGAAAGCAGCGCACCTAGCGTTTTCCCCGCGTTTTTAGGCGCGATATGTGAACGGCCCGGCCCCTAAGAGAGTTTTGTGAAACAGTTACGACAGATTGTGTGCGCTGTGTCAACGACACGAATTCCATTCCTGTACTCCACTGGAAAATCATAATGTTCCCACACAGGAGACTTAAATGTGTCCGGGGATCTGCAATTTCAGTACTATGCGAAGCAGCCATCCTGCATATACTAGCAACCGAGTGTGACGCTCACTCCCAAGTCACGTGAAATGACATGCACTTGGAAAACAGTAACTTTAGAATATAATATTTAGAACAAATTTAAAAAGCTCTTATTAGTCATTACTAATACAATTTAAATCATAATGTTAGCAAAGAAAAAATTGTTTAAATTAATAGTTAGTTAGAGATAAGTGCCATTAACCTCAGCAATGGGCAGCAGGGGGCGTGAGAGTACCGCGGTACGCCACGAGAGTTCCGCGATTCGTATCGTGGGTGGTGTATCGCGATCTTTCGGTTCGGTTTGTGATATCGTTACACCCCTAAAATTTATAAACTTTTTGAATTTATTTTTGTGCATTTCAGCACTAACAAACCTGACGATAATATAATAAATAAGTCATATTATATAGTCTCGATTGTCCTAAAAACATTTTTTTTTGTTTTTGTTTATGAAAGAAAATTACTTTTTTAAAATTTGTTTTATAAAAAAAACATATTTTGTATATATAATAATAATAATACAAATATTTATAAATCTATATTTTATAAAAAAGAAAAAAGTGTAAATATATATTACAAATATAATAAAAAATATATAAATCTATGTTTTATAAATAGAATATATTATATATATATATATATAATATATATATATATATATATAATATTAATACAAATATTTTATGAATTTAGATTTTTTATTAAAAAAATATATAATTACAACTATAATACACATAATTAATATTTTATAAAGAAAATATCATATATAATATTAATACAAATATTTTATGAATCTATATTTTCTTAAACAAAATAATTATATATATATATATATATATATATAATTATTTTGTTTGATATACAGTATATAATATAAATCTGTTTAATATATATAATATAAAATATAAATCTATATTTTATAAATTAAATATGTTATGTATATATATTATTTTGAATATAACCTACAGTGCTATATTAATTATAGCTCTAATATCCTGTATTAATCCTCTTTCTCATTTCATACATAGTCATACTAAATAATTACAGTTAGTTTCATAATTAGTATGGAAGCTATCTGTTTTAATATATGGATGTGAATGCAAGTGTAATGCCTTCCTCATAACTGCTTGCCCACAAACTAATTATTCATATTTTATTAATATTACTACCACATAATTATTAATTATGGTTATTAATAATCACAGTGTTGAAAGTAATTGTAAATAATTATAGTTCTGTAAATTGCAGTTAAATATGTCAACTCTGAAGAAGTTGTGTTCATCTTTTGTACATCGCTTTGGCTAAAAACATCCAAGGTTCAAGGTTTCTTTATTTGTCACATAATAGTTATACAGGGTATAATTAGAAGTGAAATGTAATGTAATCCGCTAAATTAATTAAATTAATTAAAGTGCTCAAGTGTTAGATCATGTGACACCGAAGACTGGAGTAATGATGCTGAAAATACAGCTTTGATCACAGAAATAAATTACACTTTAACACATATTCACATAAAAAACAGCTGTTATGAATCGTAAAAATATTTCACATTTTATGTTATTTGTATTTATTTTTGACTAAATGAATGTAGCCGTGATGAGCAGAAGAGTCTGCTGTGACCTCGGCTGTTTCTGTGGCTCTTTCTCACAGCTGGACGTTTGTCTGATTCGCTCTCCTCTCATCTCACTGCGTTCGGTTCCTCTGGCCTTCATCTCAGAAGCCTGTTCAGTGTGTGGACATAATCAATAGACACACACGCGTCTGAAGGCTTCTATGCATCAGGACCGTCACTATCTCGTTGACTTTGCAGTTTTATAGTCTGTAGATAATGCTTCGTATCATTTGAGGGGTTTTAAAGGACCAGCGCTTTATTCAAATGCTGTTTGGCCATCACATCTGTCCAGCTCGTGAATAGCGTAGCAGTGTTTGCGCTTGTTTTGTGTCTTTCTGTCAATATATGAGACCAGAACTTCATCTCCAGAGCTGCTCACTGAAGTTCTATGTTCTAAAATAAATAAATCATCTTGTTTATTCTCAAGCCTGGAGAGATTGTGCAGGTTCCCCGTGTTCACAGTCTGGACTCTGGTTGAAGGTGTGTCGGTGTGAGGTGTGCGATCTTCATCACATCGCGGCACAACACACACTATCGGAGCACAACGGTTACATCTAGGATTGTTTTGTCCTCATGTGTGTGCTCTCTCACATTTTGAAGATCTTATAAGATATAAAAAAATAGTTTAGTGTGTACCCAGCATTAGATGAGTAAATGAACTGCAAATGTCATTTTGGGGTGAACTATCCCTTTAAGTATATATTTATTTTATATATTATATGTGTGTGTGTGTGTGTGTGTGTGTGTGTGTGTGTGTGTGGGTGTGTGAGAGTGTGAGAGTGAGTGAGAGTGAGAGTGAGTGTGAGTGAGAATGTGAGAGAGTGTGAGTGTGAGTTTGAGTGTGTGTGAGAGAGTGTGTGAGTGTGAGTTTGAGTGTGTGAGAGTGTGAGAGAGAGTGAGAGAGAGAGAGTGAGTGAGAGTGTGAGATGTGAGTGTGAGAGAGAGTGAGTGAGGAGTGTGTGTGTGTGTGTGTGTGTGTGTGTGTGTGTGTGTATGTGGGTGTGTGAGAGTGTGAGAGTGAGTATGAGAGAGTGTGAGAGTGAGTGTGAGTGAGAATGTGTGAGTGTGAGTTTGAGTGTGTGTGAGAGAGAGTGTGAGTGTGAGAGAGAGTGAGAGTGTGAGAGTTTGAGTGTGAGTGTGAGTGAGTGTGAGTGAGTGAGTGTGAGTGTGAGCGAGTGTGAGTGTGAGTGAGTGAGTGTAAGTGAGAGTGTGAGTGAGAGTGTGAGTGTGAGTGAGTGAGTGGTGAGTGAGAGTGTGAGTGTGAGTGTGAGTGAGAGTGTGAGTGAGAGTGTGAGTGTGAGTGAGAGTGTGAGTGAGAGTGAGAGTGAGTGAGTGTGAGTGAGAGTGTGAGTGAGAGTGTGAGTGTGAGTGAGAGTGTGAGTGTGAGTGAGTGAGTGTGAGTGAGTGAGTGTGAGCGAGTGTGAACGAGCGTGAGCGAGTGTGAGTGAGTTAGTGAGTGTGAGCGAGTGTGAGTGAGTGTGAGCGTGTGAGTTTCACGAGTTCACCCTTACTTTTAATCTGATAGCAAATAGTAAGCATATTTTGGCTTGCTGTCCTGAGGGAGGGCTCCGAGCCCGGAATATGGCCCGAACCCAGAGAACTCCCCCATCCCTGATATGGGATAAAATAGATTAGGGGTGAGGAGTTGGGGTGGAGGAGGAATGCTGGACAGAGGTAGGCAGGCTGCATCTATATATATATATATATATATATATATATACACACACACACGCATTGTGCTCGTTAGGATGGTTAGCTAAACGAGTTGCACCTGCGCCAAATTGGTTGATTATCTGATCGTGCTCCTCCTGAACCTTGTTAATAAAACATCATGTGAGTCAGTGAGTGAGTGTGAGAGAGTGTGAGTAAGTGTGAGTGTGTGAGAGAGAGTGTGTGAGTGTGTGAGTGAGTGCGTGAGTGCGAGTGTGAGAGAGTGTGTGAGTGTGAGAGAGTGTGAGAGAGAGTGTGTGAGTGTGAGAGAGAGTGTGTGAGTGTGAGAGTGTGAGAGAGAGTGTGTGAGTGTGTGAGTGTGTGAGTGTGTGAGTGAGTGCGAGTGTGAGAGAGTGTGTGAGTGTGAGAGAGTGTGAGAGAGAGTGTGTGAGTGTGAGAGTGTGAGAGAGAGTGTGAGAGTGTGAGTGAGTGTGTCTGTGTGTGTGTCTGTGTTTATTTTTTTATTTCTTTAAAATATTTCATACAGTTATAATTTAATTGTAATTAATTAAATTTAGATTAAATTTATTTAAAAATAATCTCAATTTTTTTCTTTATTGTCTGGGGCTTTATCTTGTGCTTATTTGAAGGAAAGGCTCTGCTCGGGTCTTGGTCTACATTTACAGCTGTCTGTAGTGCCATTGCTGATCTTACACCAGGTTTACTGTGTCTGAGGATTGGTGTACACTACAGTAATTAGTGCGGTGTTCCTCAAGGGCACGTGTAGCGTTTGCATGTGTGCTGGACTCTCAGGACACACCCAGCGCATGCAGCCAGCAGACGGTCATCCCTCACGGAGCCACACGGGCCCCGCTTTACTATGAGCCACTGCGCTTAATTATTCTCTCCTCGTTCAGCACAAACAGCTTGTTAAGTGTGCTCGAGTGGAGGACGGCTGAACATCACTCCAATGCAGCAACAATGTAATTAATCTTTCACTTATTAATCCTGAGAGTTTAGCGTTATCAAATACATTTTAGAAAACCGAGTGACCAGGGGACCATGAACGGAGTATATCTGAATATGTTTAAAAAATCTGTTAAATCAATCAATTCAATTCCATTGTTAATTTCATATGCATTATTCATTAGTCCATTTAGTGTCTGAAAATATCTAGTTTATAGTCAAATGTTTGCTAAAGAATTTGAATGTGTTTTCGAATAAATAAATCCCATTATGTTAACTTCTTAGCTATGTTCATTTGATATGCATTATGCAAATTTGTTACATTTCGAATAAGTTAAATTCACTGTAATTCGTCTGTGAAGTCAAGTCTGTTTTAGCCATTGAGGCAGATTCATTAGTCCGTTTTGTGTTGACCTTTTACATTTGCATAGTAAAAATTGTACCACATACTGTTTTTCTCTCTCTCGTAATGTTTTTTTGACCTGAATGGCTTTATAGTACTGAATCAGCTCGGGGTATAGATGGCGAATCTCACTGTTTGGAAGCGTATTAATGCTTTGGATGCATCCGTGTC
Organism: Schizopygopsis pylzovi; assembly: GCA_027422435.1. Taxonomy (NCBI): domain Eukaryota; kingdom Metazoa; phylum Chordata; class Actinopteri; order Cypriniformes; family Cyprinidae; genus Schizopygopsis; species Schizopygopsis pylzovi. The sequence continues at coordinate 35,024,256 of CM049824.1, read as the reverse complement.
AGACTCTTGTAGACTCATGGAGTTGAAAGCTGACCTTGACGTGTTTCAGAGAGAAAACCGCCCCACTGAAACCACAGCATTAACGACTGTGAACATGCTTTTTGACTGGCTTCACGTGTGAGATTGATAAATATATCTGCTCCATCTTGTACTCTGACGCTTGTTTGTCCTTGCTTTGTGATACGACTGCATTTCCAGCATAAAGTCAGCTAGTAGAGTCTCTATAAGTGTCAGATATTACAGTATGTGGTATTTGAGAAATACCTGCTGTGTCCACCTGTCACATGCTAATCAAGCCAACGTATTTAAAATATTATAATGCAAGCATGCTTACAGTACATGCATACAATACTTCTTCATACTGCCTACTGTTTAGTACAGACAGACAGTATGCAACAATACAAGTTATTTTAGCATTATTTATGCACAATTTTAGTTTTTATTAATATTCGTTTTTGTAGTTCTACCAATAAGTAGATTTTGTTTTCATTTAATATTTTTGTTAGTTTTAAGTTTTTTTGTCTGTATATATTATGTCTATACAGTTTTAAATGTTGTATTATTTAGCTTAAGTTATTATTTGTTTCAAATTAAGCTAAACAAAAATAAGAAAGGTTGACAACGAGGAAATAATTTAAATATCATATATATATATACATATATACATATAATGTGTAAAATTGTATAATACAATTATATAATGTATGTATATTATCTATGTATATATATATATATATATACTGTATATATGTGTGTGTGTGTGTGTGAGTGTGTTGTGTGTGTGTGTGTGTGTGTGTGTGTGTGTGTGAGAGTGTAAGTGTGTGTGAGTGTATGTAAGTGTGTGTTTATGTGTGTGTGTGAGTGTGTGTGAGTGTGTGTGTGTGTGTGGTGTTGTAAGTGTGTGTGTGTGTGTGTGTGTGTGTGAGTGTTTGTTTGAGTGTGTCTCTCTCTCTCTGTGTGTGTGTGTGTGTGTGTGTATGTGTGTGAGTGTGTGTAAGTGTGTGTTTATGTGAGTGTGTGTGAGTGTCTGTAAGTGTGTGTGTGTGTGTGTGAGTGCTGTAAATAATTTATATATACAATCAACTTATATAAAACAATAGACAAACGATATAATTTTTATTTATAACGTTTATTTTATTTCAAGTAATACATTCAGAAAAAGCATTCTATGTTATCACATGAGCTCACTATGAGAGGCATCTAGGTATATTTTCCAAAATAAACACATTATTTTGCATTAAATTTCTTTTAAATATCTCTAAATTTGGCAGTCAGGTCAAATGTTAAAAATCATGCTTAACTTCTGTTTCATTCGTCACATTGGCTTACTACATAATCAAGTAGAGAGCATTGCATTTTGGGACATTTTGAATTTTATTTTTTCTGTTTTGCTGCATACTTTCAAAAAATTGTTGTATGTAATGCATGCATACTGAAAATGGACATAATGTGCACTGCATACTGCATAAGTGGTAAGAGTAGTATGGTATATACTTTGGTCTGATCCCATTACGCGCTGCTGTGTTTCGACTCTGACACTGGTTTCTGGTTTTAGCTACAGTCAGGGTTTGGTGTGGTTTGGGTTCGCTTTCGTCTCTCTGTAAACACTGGAGATCATGAGGGGAGTGAACATGGCAGTTTCAGACAGCAAAGAGCTCTGACTCTGAAATGAATTGTAGTGCTGTTGTTTCGAACATCTATCCTTGTGCCATTATAGTTTGTGATTAACGGTGATTAACGGCAGGCTGTTTATCTGTGGTAGGAAAGTAAACTGTGTTCATGCTGGGTCTCGTCCCCTGTCTCAATCCCACAGCGCACAGAGGAATAGCCTGTAATTACATAGAGATGATGATACGGTCTCTCTGTTTCTGCTCTGCTAAAATACCCTTGTACCTTAAACTTAGAAAAATGCTGGGTTTTCAGCAAACTTACTTTTAAAATACTAATTTTGGATCTTAGATTATGTAGATGTTTCTCCTTTCTGATGTTTTGATGGTAAAATACTTGTTCCTCTCTACTAAAGAAACTGCAGCAAGTAAATAATTTGTAAGTAGTTTTTTTGGAAAAAGGTCATTTTAATCACTGATTCTGTGGAGCTTTGTTTGCTTGATTTGAGTGAATGCATCGTGTCCACCAGTGGCATGAAATGGGACAACCTGTCTCTGAAAGGGTTAAAAAGGGTTTGCCAAAGGGATCAATGTAAATAAACATCTCAAAATCAGCATTGAATAGTGCAGGGGTAGGCACTAGTGCCGCTGTCCTGTAAAGTTTAGCTCCAACCCTAATCAAACCCACCTGAACAAGCTAATCACGGTCTTCATTAATTACTAGGGCTACAGGCAGGTGAGGTTTTTTTCAGGGTTGGAGCTAAACTCTGCAGGACATCGGCGCTCCAGGACCAATGTTGCCTACCCCTGGTATAGTGGTAAGCCATGCAAAGGCTTAAAAACACACAGTAGCATCTTAAACGTAACTGTGTGCTGCATTGCTAGTGGAGGAAAGCCAAGACTGGTGTAATATTATCCTCATCCATGTTGTCTGTCAGAAGAGTGGCAGCTGTATTCTGGAGAGCTGCTGGAAGGACAGATGGTGTTAAGAGATTCCTGTATACAGAGAGTTACAATTGTAAGATAAAGCAAGTATATTTTACTGTTATAACATGGTGAGATGCATTAATCAGAATGCACTTTTTATTGGTTGTGTTAAAATGTCTAGATGCTTTCCCTCTTATCGTCAGAAAGTAAGTTCCTTACCAATCAAGATTTAACATCTTCCAGGCAGTAAGTGTGGAAGGTGGATGATGCTCACCTGGTTTGACAACTATGAGTCATTAGCATAGAGCTGATAAAAATAAAAAAGCTTGTGTTTGTGGAAAACTGAGCCCAAAGGACACACATGCAGTGGAAATAAAACAGGACCTAGTACAGAGCTCTGTGGGACACCACAGTTTAAAATGTCTGGAGACGTTTACATTTATGCATTTATCCAAAGCGACTTAGGCTATACATTTATCATCAGTATGTGTTCCCTTGGAATTGAACCCACAACCTTTGCACTGCTAACGCAATGCTCTACCACTGAGCCACAGGAAAACTGAGGAGGAAGACAGATTCCCAATACTGACATAAAAGATGGGGCTGTGATATAACTTATTAGAAATATCATCCAGTAAACAAGAATCAAAAAGTTGTGACTGGAACATTGAGGTTTCCTTTTATGTGTGGCTGAGGTCTATTTGTAGTTCTCCAATTATTGTCTTTCTTTGACCACAGACCATAGAGAACAATTACAGAGATTCATTTCCAAAACAAAACACTGGCTTTCTACAAAGAATGTAAAATATGTGAGCTGAATGGCATTTGTTTTAGTTTGTGTATAGAGTGTGACCCAGCTTCTGCTGCACTTGTTTTGCTCCAAACTATCTCATATGGTGGACATTCTGCCCCTGAGGAATACAGAGAGATGTCCAAACCTCCGCCAGGGACCAGCACAGCAGATGGCACCATCTCACTGAACTCTCTCCTTCATGCTGGGGACAAAATCACCAACATGCTTATTTCAAACCGCAGATACTGTAGTATTGCCATTATACTTGAACACGACTTGGCATTAACTTTGCAGAATGCAATGTGTGATTGCATGGTTGGCGTCACACATGCATAGATCTTTGTATTGCTGGTCGTTAACGCTCCGTTGGATGACTAGTATTCCAGCACAGCATTCCTTGTACAGAAGCTTATTGTTTTGTCACATCCTCCCTTTAAATGGTGTATTTTGTTGTTGATTACAGCTCTGTGGTGTCAGGAAACTAGATTCCAGTTTGACAAACAATCTCGGGGTAATGAATGAATCTCAGAGTGTTGGTCATGTGCATCTAATTACCATCATGCCTGTGAAATACCCTTTAGAAAAAGGAGAAGAAGGGCTGTAATTAAACGTGTCTTCCTGCTAAAGCCTGTATTTGGGCAATGTTACGTGAGCAGAGAGGAACAGTTTATACTTCTTCTGTTGATTCTCTTTGTGTGTCTTAGAGTAGACTCAGTCTCAGACGGCACACCCACAAACCACCCACAGTCCCCTGACCGTCTCATACATATGAAGTGGATTACACTATGATAATAGGCCAGCGTTTATGGGTTGTGGACAGTAGATGATTATATGTTCACCTGGTTTGACAACAGTGAGTCGTTAGCATAGAGTTGATAAAAAAATAAAGTTGTGTATGAGGAAAAACTGAGCCCAAAGGACTAGGGCTGTCAAATTGGCTGAAAAACTAAATTCAAATTTTTTACTCGAATTTATATTCGAATTTAAAAGGCATAAATTCAGTAAGAAAAAAAGCTTTTGTCTTCTCTCCTGAGGCCGTTTCTTCAAAGTAGGACTGGGAAATATGAGCAAAAATTCATGTCTCGGTATGTTTTGGCTGATTTGCGGTATACGGTACATATCTCGGTATTTTGTATTTGTATTAAACAAATAAATAAAATGAATGTAACCATGTAGGCATATATAATGTGCAAAAAGGGTTAATATCACATTATATTCTAACATTGTAACAATGCGATCTAAAAACTAAAATAATGCTTTTAAAGCAAAGTTATATTTACTAAACTAAAAAATGAACAACATTTTATTAAAGTACAGACTAGACTAATTGAGTAAAAAGGCTATTTTGATTACATTACAGACACTTTACAGTTAGTGCTATCATACAAATACACTTACTTGTAGCTTTAAAATGTCCAACTACAAATATTTCAACAAAATGTATATTTTAGAGTTATTGTGCTCATATTTCATTGCGCTCTGTGTTTGACACGCATGCGTTCAGAACCAAGTCTGTGGAGTTTAGCGGAGAATCATAAAGCAAAAGCTCGTGCACGTCTGACAGCAAAATGGAAATATTTCCATGGCTTTCTAAAATTTACAGATGGAGAATATACCTGTGAAATATAAGTTATGCATTTATGAAAAGAGCACATATCTCAAACAACGTGTCTCTGTCAGCGGCACACGCAGCCTTTCTGTCAGAGCCGCTTTAAACTCAAAGATTCATCATTACTGATACACCTCATTAACATTTAATCATATGATGATCGCAAGGTTCATGTTTACGCACGTTCGCTAGCAAGCTCATTTCTCAATCTAGTAATTACATATATTTTTTTAAAGTTGAACTTACATTAATGTTACATGTCTTTGGGCTCTCTTGTGTGAGACGCGAGTGCAACGATGATAGAAAATGCAATAAATATGCGTTCTGTGTGAACGGCTTGGTTTCAGTTTTGAGGTAAACACATCTTCTCCACATTGATTGATTGATCTCTTTTTCCGCAATATGTTGAATGTGCAGCACCACATCGAGTGGGTTTAATTGGACAGGCTAGAAAAAGCATTAAAATGCCACGACACCTCGTCATCGCCAAGCTGCCCGACGAACACCTAAAATTCGACTGCAGCGTTTTGCATTCGAATGTGGATTTGTATTTTAAATTCGACGAATATTCGACATTCAAATTTGTTTTGACAGCCCTACAAAAGACACACGTGCAGTGAAAATGAAATAGGACCTAGAACGGAGCCTTGTGGGTTACCACAGTTTAAAACTGCGAGAGAGGAAGACAAATTCCCAATATTGTCGAAAACGGTTTTGTCCTTCAGATAGGATTTGGTCACCTTAAGCAAAGCAGATCATGTAATATGGTAGGCTCTACCTTATTCTAAATATCATCCAATAAACATAATTGGGAGTTGTGACTAGAACATGAACAGAATCTCAGACATTCATTCATTACCTTGAGTTTGTGAGTAGCACTGTACAATTAGTCTTTGTTTATTTGTGAAATAATACATATCTTTTTAGTCATTCAAATATCTAAAGTATTACAGTTTAAGTGAGGCGTTCTAGGCCACAGTTTCATTCAGAATGGATGATACATTTCGATATTAAAAAGCTGGGTTACCAAGATTAATCATTGAGAGTATTTGTGTGTGAATTTATAATCACTGTATGTGTGACTGAAGAGAGAGTTCGGCCGTTCACCACAGACTCCTTCTACAAGCATCCTTTGAGTCCTGTTCCTGCAGAGAGAAGAACAGTGGGATAGAAATAAAATAATGAAAGAGAGAGAATTAAATGATTCTCTTCTCACGGGGTAACCCAGACTTGATTGCACTTCTCTGTTCGATTTATAAAAGAGCTTTAAAAGGATATAGGCCTTGATATTGACATTAGAGATTGACCGATATATCGGTTTACCGATATTTTCCCCGATATTTAAGCATTTTACCATAATCGGATATCGGTTTAGTATTTTTTTTATTATTTTTTTGGTCACATACATAATTATAAAGAGTATAGCCAGCAGTGAAATGTGTTCTCTGCATTTGACCCATCCAAGTGCACACACACCTGGAGCAGTGGACACTCACTCACACACACACACACCTGGAGCAGTGGACACTCACACACACACACACACACACACACACACACACACACACACACACACACACACACACACACACACACACACACCTGGAGCAGTGGACACACACACACACACACACACCTGGAGCAGTGGACACACACACACACACACACACCTTGAGCAGTGGACACACACACACACACACACACACACACACACACACACACCTGGAGCAGTGGACACACACACACACACACACACACACACACACACCTTGAGCAGTGGACACACACACACACACACACACACACACACACTGTTCACTCAGGAGAAGCTCCAGCACGACCACCGCATGTAACTTTATACAAGATTCACTCGTTTGAAACACGCTAAATTATATTAACATTTACTATAGAACCATTATTTCCCCAATAAACATCTAAATAAATACATCTCTATCTAAATTAACGATTAATTATCTCTGCAAGCGATCGCAGTTTGAGTATAGTTCTGTGTAAATAGATAAACCGCTGTCAGCAGTTTTCATAATTTAGACAAAAATATTTTAATAATTCTGATAAAACAGTTAAGAAATGCAATAAAATACGATGTTTTGTTTGTTATAGTTTATTTCAATATTCCAGAGAATATTATTCAGTGAATTATTCTTCACTCTTTAGTCTATTAAACAGCGTTTAAACCTAAAACTGTAGTTTAAAATGAACTGATATGACTTCTGTCCTTTATTTTCTCCATTTGAAAACATTAGACATTATTTTGCTTATTGTTAATATCAGTGTTGCTGATTATGCTTTTTATAAATATAATGTTTTTATTGTAATTTGAAGATTAATTTTACATGAAAGAATGTTAATTTTCAACAGTTTTTTGTTGTTGTTAAGAATGGATTTCACTCTTTATAACAGTAAATAAACATCGGTTCTGCATATCGGTTATCAGGTACATAAACATGCAAATAATTGGTATCGGTATTGGTTATAAAATATCAATATCGGTCGATCACTAATTGACGTATCTTTACTGATATTCATGCACTTTTATTTTTGGAAGTGCATTGATGTAATTAATTTTATGGACGCTGTGATTTTGCAGCTCATCATCCTAGAGGACTATGCCGACCCGTTTGACGCAGCGGACCAGGCGGGTGGCACCCAGACGGTCACAGAAAAACCGACAGAGAACGACGGCTACATGGAGCCCTACGAAGCGCAGAAGATGATGGCTGGTAGGATGATTTACTGCATCATCTTTTGTGTTGTGCAGCATGATGATTGTGAACTCTGCAGTGGCTTCTGGGAGAGTATAATCAAGCTTGATAATGCATCTGGGCCTGTTTAAATGTGTGCACTAGGCCCATGGGATCTCGCTCAATTTACGCTTAGTAAGTCTTACTCTTGTTATTAAACACGGCGAGTTGTTTAGTACTTGGAAATGCGGTGTCTAATTTCCTCCATTTCGTTTTCTGTTTAGTGCTGTAAACAGAAAAACAACAATCAATTAGATCCTGCAGATTGTGATGGCTTCTTTACGCTTTGCCAAACAGCTGCTCGGTGCTTCTGTTTAGACTAAATTCATGGGTCTGTGGCAACAATTATCCCAGCGTGAGCGGAGTAGTGCTCGAGGAAATCATCTGACCTGTCTGGATGAAGACGGCAGCCATATGTGAGCTGTCTAGAGTCCAACAGTGCAACCTCCATAAACAATCTGCATATGTCAGGCGCTGTGGTCTCGTGTCCACATACAAGGACACAACCGTATGAAGGCATGCACCAGGACGCTGTTTGTATACGCTGTTATAGGCTTTGAAGGGGAAGTGGCTCAAACAATGGATCTGTGAATTCACTGCAGTCTGGTGCTGTTATCCCAAATCAACCAACCAATTTATTACTCAAGCGGAGCATGCGGTTGCAGGATAAACAGTGTTTCTCAAGGTCAGACTGAGACACTGCAGAACTATTACCATAAATGAAAATACTCACATGTTGTTTTAAACCTTAAAATAACTATAAAAGTAGTCAATAAACAGTACAACTAAAAAAATATATACAGTAGAAGTGAAAAGTTTACATACACCTTGCAGAATCTACAAAATGTTGATTATTTGACCAAGTAAGAGGGATCATACAAAATGCATGCGATTGTTTAGAAGGGAAAACCATGCATTAAGGGCGTGAACACTTTTGAATTTTAAAATCAGGGTACATTTAACTTAACCCTTTAAGAATCCAGCGTACCGCCGGCGGGACGCCTAGTGGTGACAGGGTAAAGTGGTAAAAAAAAATAAAAAAAAAATAAATTCATGTCATATATCCACGGAAAGCTGAGATTCTTGTGATTTTCAACTATGTAAACCATTTTAAGATACTATAAACACAGCATATACAATCTGTGTCTTTATCAGACCACTTTTTGTTGACATAATGCAGACATGCATGATAGTACAGACATACATAGGAATAACACAGTAGGGATGCAATATAACACCAATATAAGAAAAAAAAACACAAATTAAATAATGTACTGTGTACAGAAATATAAATATAGGAAAAAAATGTATTTAGATTATAAATTATAAATATATATGTAATTTTAAAAGTGTACACATTTTGGATTCTATAAATAAATGTCACTATAATGTGTTTATGCTTCAGTTACTATGTGTCAGCAATTATTGACAGTGAATCTGGATGAGAAACTGAATAGCTCTAAGTGTAACCTTTCATTAGAGCCCAAAATGATGACTGTACATTAAAGCATTCAAGAATTACAGCATTGTATGTGTCGTTGTTACAAAGCGTCGTTTGGAGTCTCCCAAGTGTACTTTTTTTGGAAGCGTCTAGACATGAAATTAGATAAACATGCGTAAAACACAAATTTTCTAATATCAAATATCAAATGGTAAATTTGGCTTGGTAAGGCTTCATTCTGTGATCCCAATGTATTTTCCAGCTCATACCTCCCAGCTATAGTCATCTGCAGGCTTCTATTTACACAAAAATATTTTAGAATATATATAGAATTATTTTTTTTTTTTTTTTTAGTGTATTCAAAGTGCTATTACTCAATATCAGTAAGACTTACCGTGATTCTGACTGTTGAGAAACAAACCTCAGAGTGTCACCTTTCAAAGGAGACCAACACCATGCATATCATCCAAATGGCCCAAGAACAGCATGCAATTTACTTTGGGTATGCCTGTTTTAGGCGTTTTGGGCAAATTTTACAGGAATCTTAAAGGGTTAATTTGTTTTTTTTAAAACATGTAAGTATCTTCTCTGGCTTCTGAAGGGCAGTACTAAAATAAAAATAAAAATGATATTCAGGCAAAACAATAAAAATATAGGCTACACATCTTTATTCTGTTCAAAAGTTTTCACGCCCCGGCTCGTAATGCATGTTTTTTTCTTGTTTTAATCTTCTGTAATAGTTACATATGAGTCCCTCAGTCGTCCTCGGTGTGAAAAGATGCATCTCAAAATCATACAGTCATTGTTGGAAAAGGTTAAAATTAGGGATGTGCGATATATATCATCTGTGATTAATATCGTAATTGTTGTTTTAACGATGTGCAATTTGACAATATCGAGTATTTTGCAAAAACCCAACTAACACCGACATAGTGCACGCATACATTATCCTGCGCGGTGATGAAGGGGTTAAACAGTGCACGCATAAATTATCCTGCGTGGTGATGAAGGGGTTAAACAGTGCACGCATACATTAGCCTGCGTGGTGATGAAGGGGTTAAACAGTGCACTGCATAAATTATCCTGCGTGGTGATGAAGGGGTTAAACAGTGCACGCATACATTATCCTGCGTGGTGATGAAGGGGTTAAACAGTGCATGCATAAATTATCCTGCGTGGTGATGAAGGGGTTAAACAGTGCACGCATACATTAGCCTGCGTGGTGATGAAGGGGTTAAACAGTGCATGCATAAATTATCCTGCGTGGTGATGAAGGGGTTAAACAGTGCACGCATACATTAGCCTGCGTGGTGATGAAGGGGTTAAACAGTGCACGCATACATTAGCCTGCGTGGTGATGAAGGGGTTAAACAGTGCACGCATACATTAGCCTGCGTGGTGATGAAGGGGTTAAACAGTGCACGCATAAATTATCCTGCGTGGTGATGAAGGGGTTAAACAGTGCACGCATACATTAGCCTGCGTGGTGATGAAGGGGTTAAACAGTGCACGCATACATTAGCCTGCGTGGTGATGAAGGGGTTAATCAGTGCACGCATACATTAGCCTGCGCGGTGATGAAGGGGTTAAACAGTGCACGCGCACATTAGCCTGCGTGGTGATGAAGGGGTTAAACAGTGCACGCATACATTAGCCTGCGTGGTGATGAAGGGGTTAATCAGTGCACGCATACATTAGCCTGCGCGGTGATGAAGGGGTTAAACAGTGCACGCATACATTAGCCTGCGTGGTGATGAAGGGGTTAAACAGTGCACGCATACATTAGCCTGCGTGGTGATGAAGGGGTTAAACAGTGCACGCATACATTAGCCTGCGTGGTGATGAAGGGGTTAAACAGTGCACGCGCACATTAGCCTGCGTGGTGATGAAGGGGTTAAACAGTGCACGCATACATTAGCCTGCGTGGTGATGAAGGGGTTAAACAGTGCACGCATACATTAGCCTGCGTGGTGATGAAGGGGTTAAACAGTGCACGCGCACATTAGCCTGCGTGGTGATGAAGGGGTTAAACAGTGCACGCATACATTAGCCTGCGCGGTGATGAAGGGGTTAATCAGTGCACGCATACATTAGCCTGTGGTGATGAAGGGGTTAATCAGTGCACGCGTGCATTTAGAGCGTGTTCTTTCACTGCATGATTCAGTCGATTAAAATGCATTAAGAGTGATCGCAAAATTCAAGATATGGGGCAGAAAATGTTTATATTTACGTTTCATATGATTAAAATCACAGGAAGGGTGACGTTTTTTCTTAAAAAATAAGCATGATTACAAATGTGATATTGATTTTATACAACAGGTCAATAAACAAGTTAATATTAAGATACTTACGTTTTAGACACCATATTGCCTGTTTTTGCTGCATTTCGCCATCAAAAAATAATTCTAAACAGCTACAGCGATGTTTTGAGTCTCAGTGATTCGTTCCTGAATGATTCAATCGTTTAAATGACTCGGTTCAGTCGCAACGACTCACTTGTTAACCGTGACTTACTGCCACCTACTGGCGATTTCATTTCACATTTAAAGTCTATTTAATTTTTTTAAATAATTTTAGATATCAGTATTCAATGTTTTATGTTTAAAAGGTCAGATGATGCATTTGTAACTGGTTAAAGCACTCGGTGTCCCTCTGAGCTGCATTAAACAGTGTGTGAATACATCTAAACACTTCTGCAGAGATTCATGTTGATAATACTGGTTTCATTTGTTTGGGAGCAGCCCAAATGTGTATTATCTTAATTGACTGATTAAATGTAACAATTTGACTCAAAAGATGTATACTTTTAGAAATAAAATGACTTTATTAAAAGGTAAAAATCTAATTTAAACTTAAATGAAAAGATTGATTAATCACTGATGTGAACTGAGCACACAGAATATGAAGAATATCATAAACTGCAGCTGTGCATGTAAGTCAGATATCAGCACAATAACACACTCGGCAAAATATCGTCTAATTATCGTTATCCACAAAATCCACAAAAATATCGAAGATATCA
>CM049824.1:34979595-35002095 GCA_027422435.1 Schizopygopsis pylzovi | reverse complement strand
CTCACACACACTCTCTCTCACACACACACACACACACGAGTAAGCTAAAGCACAGAAACACTCTCATCGTATTGTCTTCATTACTGTAGTAGACTCCGGTCATCACGGCTCCTGTGATGCTCTGTGCTCTTTAGGGCTTGTTGTCTTTTTCAGACATATATGCTGTTTTGCTTCCGCACACATTTACACGTGGCATTTATTCAGCGCTGACCTTCTCTGTGTTGTATCTCGAGACTCGGGCGCTTAAATTCAGACTCCCCGAAAAATGGAGCAATTTTTCCAACTGAATGGAAGCATTTATATTCTTCTGAGTTTGTTTTGCTCATTAAGTCTCTTGAGCACACCTGGGTCCATTTCCAGTTCTCAGTGTCTCATATAAACACTCTGGATATCTCTCTGAAGGCAAGCGGTGACACAACAGCGTCTGTAAATGTGCTGAACTCGGAGTAATTAGTCGTCTGAATGTTTCTGTCACTAATGTCCTCCTGCAGGGCTTCACTCACTCATTAGTTCATGCATGTTTCTGTTCAGTTATTTATTAATTCACTCCCTACTGAAATAACACAGGCGACACACTCTACTGGTGATCCGAGGAGGTTATGAAACTCTGTACAGAAAATAATCATGACATCTGTATGTTGTGTGTGTGTCACGTTGCTCTACTACACTTAATGTAACACGCGTGACGCTCATCTGAAGACATGAACACACACACGTCATCTCCAGAGCTGCTTTGAGAGTCACTTCAGCAGCTTTACACAAAACTACTATCAAACACACACTAACTAACACAAACGCCAACAGTTTAACTTGAGGAAATTATGACAAATATGACTATTGTGCAATAGAATCTGCATCGGAATGTAGTTTATTAATAAAACAGCATTTTGTAAGGCATATCTCAATTTTTGTGTTATGCATGTTTTGCATTTCTAACTTGTAAATTCGTGTTATGCAGACTTTGATTTGCCTAAAATGTAGAAAGTGTTCGATTGTCATGTCATTTGAATGATTACGTGTGTTGATGTGCTGTGTGTGTGTGTAGTGTGTGGAGAGAGAGAGTGTGTATGTGTGTGTTGATAAGTGTGTGTGTGAAAGTGTGAGTGTGAACGTGTGTGTGTAAAGAATGTATGACTGCAAGTCTGTGTATGTGCTGTGTATGACATGTGTGTGCATGTGTGTGTGTGTGAGTGTGTGTGTGATTTGTGAGTGATGAATGTTGGCCGTGTGTGTTGTGAAGTGTGTATGTGTGCGGTGTATGTGTGTGTGCATGTGTGTGCGGTGTGCTGTGTGTGCGTGTGCGTGCGTGTGTGTGTGTGTGTGTCCAATTGTCCTGCGCTGTTTACACAGGCCCTTATCAGTCCCGCTGGACTCTCACTGGATCACCTTCAGTGCTTCTGCAGCAGTTTTACTGCGGATTTGAACCCAACATGACTCTAGCTGTAGCTCATGCTTTGGGTTTAGAAGGTGAACAGTCATGAATATCATCTCAAAGAGCTGTGCTGTGCACATTGCAAGCAGTTTATCAGAAGTCAATACTCTTTGCCGTGCACGATGCCGAGTTTCACGTGTAAGCTAGATTAGTGCACAAGCTGGAGCAGAGTTTAAAAGCAGAAAAGAAGAGATCGGGTCATGCACTGCACATGTTATAAGTCTTTCTAATCAAACGCTCCTGATTCAGATCTGAGAGTGAAGTGTCAGTGTTGGAGCAGGGTTAGGAACCACTGACCTACAGCACACCATAGCATTAACCTCGCACCCCCCCCGTTATAACTAGGGATGCAACCATACCATTTTTTCAGAACCGATCCGATACCGCAAATTCTGAGGATCGGCCGATACCGATCCATTCCGATACCAGCGCAGGTTTGTTTTTATTATTTTTTTTTAGACTTAGAATTTCTTAGAATTCTTAACTTAGAATTTCTGTACTTCTCTGTGTTGACCCGATCGTCACTCTTCTGTGTGTTAAACACAATCTATTACAGTGTTTCTCAACTGGTTGGTTAAAAGTGCTGGGTATGCAGCCCAAAAGTGGGTCGCGAGACCGTTCTGAGAGGGTCATGGATTATTTACAGCCAAAGAAACGACATCAACAAAAAATGAAATGAAAATGAAAAATGAAAGGCTGCTGATGACCTTGATTAATGACCTTGATGATCTTAATTAAATTCTGCGCACTTGTTAAATGCGTAACATTAATTATATGAGTGCATATAGTCTGCTCATGCCTAAAAATAATATATGAAAAACTAAATTATTTGACATAACAAAAACATAGCTTTTATTTGTTTCGTATATTTTTTAATTAATCTAAAAACTAAAAATGAATTGTAGAACTGAAAGTATTTTTTGATTATGTTCAGCATGATGAGTCACGGGTTGAGAACCACTGCTTTAAATGAATGTGCTGCTCATACAAATGTATTTTATTAACAAAAAATGTTTGGGACGGCTATTTAATAGCCTTGCGTTATAGGCTGTTTATTCAGTCATATATTCATAACAGTTTTGACTTAATTTTTTTTTTTAATAAACTCGCTTTGTTCTGTGTATGTATTATATATATATATATATAAATCTAGTGAAACATTTTTATTTACAAATAAAAGTGAATAAGTACGAATAAATCTTGCTCTTTGTATTATAAAATACATTTAAAACAAGCATATATATATATATTAGTGGTGGGCCGTTATCGGCGTTAACGTGCTGCGTTAACGTGAGACTCTTATCGGCGATAAAAAATCGCCGTTAATCTATTCTCAAGTTGGGTTAGGAGCTGGGTCTATACTACAAGCTATGAGACTTTCACCCTGATATTTTAGCGCGGATGTAACCTAGCCGAATTGCACTGTAGGCGAGACGAGTCTTCGAACTAGAGGCTCGCAGTCCGTGATGGACAGATTGTTAACGGCTGGTCTATGTGGTAATACAATCGGGCAGGACATACAACGCCCACCTATATTCATCAACCTCAAATATGGCTTTTCATCTGAAAGATGTATGTATAGCAACTTTACATGGCCGCTCAATATGATGTTAACCTAGAGAAATGTGCGGTATTGAAGTGTTTGATGTGGAAGCGCGTTTGCTTAGGATGAAGCTCCGGTGCTGCTCACTTGCTCTTAAAATCTCCGTCATTTTATGTCATACAGATAAAAGTAGCCTAATACATCTTTCGGAATCTGTAAAGACTACTACTTTATTTGTGTGCACTCAGAATAACAACGAAACGTTGCGCTTTTAGAGCACAGGATGCGCTTTAGGTTCATGTGATACTTGAGCGATAAACTTCGATAACTCCGTCTTTGACTTAATATATCTATAGGAGTGAAATGTCTAAAAAATAAAATTAGAAGACGTGTGTGTTAGCATGATGATTTACATGATATATAATCTGTGCAGCACTGTGCATAAGATGGCTATTCAGTTCAATATAATAACAAAAAACGACATTTTGGTGCTTACTTACTTTTAGTCATTTTTGGGTAGCACACATATTCTAAATGCCTTCGGCAGAATTCAAAGTGAGCCATTTTAATCTTGCTCTAATCTAGTATTATAAAAATTAATCTATCCCACCTCTAATATATAACAAGCAATATACATATATATATATATATATATATATATAAATATTTAATATAACATTAAAATAAACGTATTTTAAATGTATAGCACAATAATAAGGCAGCAACATATTATAGACAGGACAGAACAAGAAAGACTATTATTATCTTTCATTGCGCAGAAGTATTATAAAACGCAATGCATTGCGCCGCTCTGCACATCCCGAGCGCAGAATGATGCTCTTGAAACACAGGAGTCACAGCACACAGGCTGCACAGCCCTCCGAGTCCGCATAGAGCAGAAAAGTACAGAGAGAAGAGATATTGATGCCAAGTTTATTAAATCTGTGAGTTAGTTTACTTTGAGCCTTTTCTTTTAACAGTGTTAAACCTCAGTAACTGTGCGCTCTTGAAGATTGACTGTAGTAACCGAACGCGACGCGCTGTTTGAATGCTGAACGGAGGATGACAGACAGACGCAGCGGAGAGAGAAGTTCACGTGGACTTGAATTTAACGACTTAAATATTCATCTGTACCTCAGATTAAACTATGGAACAGCTCCAGAACACTTGAAATATAGTGTGCGAACACATTATGGTGCTTTATGATGTTTTTGTTGCTTCCATGGGGCTTAACAACAACACAGAATATTATAAGCTTAAAAGCACAGGATCGGATTTGGATCGGGTCTCATCTGACCGATACCCGATCCGCAGAAAATGACTGGATCGGAGCCGTTACGATCCTCTGTATCGGATCGATGCATCCCTAGTTATAACAGCACAAGCACCATTCACAGTTCCTCCATACAAGTAACGTTATTTATTTGTTCATGCTTTGTTTGTTTTTGCTTTTAAATGTTTTGTTTTATGTGTTTGTGTGTGTGTGTGTGTGTGTGCTAGCACCAGTACTCTTTAACATCTTCCTCCTATGTGTCACCAAGCTTCTCCATAACGAGATTGAAAATAGCAGTGGCATAGCAGTAGACTTCAGATTAGATGGCAACCTCTTTAATATTAGGAGGCTACAGGCAACCAGAAAACTCTTTAGAGAGCACGTCCTGGAACTGCAGTATGCAGATGACTGTGCTTTTGTGGCCCATACTCCAGAGGATCTTCAAACTGTTCTTGATGTGGCAGTTAGGGCATACAGCAGGATGGGGCTGACTGTCAACACCACCAAGACAGAAGTGGTTTGCCAATGGAGTACCAATGCCCCACCCACACTACCTGCCTTCACTGTTGGGAATGAACAGCTTTTAAATATCTGGGGAGTATTCTTACTGAGGACTGTGGCATCGACAATGAAGTTCAGAGCCCCATTAAACAGGCATCAGTTGCCTTTGGGAGACTTCGGCGTAGAGTCTTTCATAACAAGAATCTTTATCCTTCCACAAAAGTTGCCGTATACCAAGCGGTCTGTGTCACCACCCTCCTTTCTAGCTGTGAAGCTTGGGTAACCTACAGCCGTCACATCAGGTCCCTAGAGAACTTCCATATAAGCTGCCTTCAGCGCATTCTGAGTTACCTGGCGGGATCGTGTGCCTCAAACTGAAATACTTAAAAAGACCAACTGTAGAAGTATTGAGGCCATGATCACCCAGCGCCAGCTGCAATGGTTGGGGCACGTGATAAGGATGCCTCCATGTCGACTGCCCCACAGAGTGCTCTACGGCCAGAAACATCATGGTCGACGTTCAGCTGGAGGACCGAAGAAGCGATATAAGGATCAGATGAAGAACGCCTTGAAGAAGTGTAAGATCAGACCCGAGGACCTGAAGGATGTTGCTGCGGACCGCACCGACTGGCAAAACTGTGCAAAACTAGAGATGGGGTTCATATGCTCGAGATGGAGAGGACAAGCATAAGACAGCAGAAGCAAGCCAGGAGAAATACAGCCATGGCTGCCACCACTACCACTACTACTACCATTACATACATATGCCCCACCTGCAATAGAGTCTGTGGGTCCAGGATTGGACTGTTTAGTCATCAAAAATCTCACCGCTAAAGGAGTGGACGTCATCATCGGATTTCAATGGACTACCGAAGAAAGAAGAAGAAGAAGTGTGTGTGTGTTTGCAGTGTGTGTGTGTGTGTGTGTGTGTGTGTGTGTGTGTGTGTGTGTTGGGATTTATTGTGTTTTTTTATTTTGTTGTTTTTTGTTGTGTGCATTTTTGTATTTGGTTGTTTTTTGTTTAATTATGTTATTATCTTTTTTTGCCTTTTGTTTTGTTACCTTTTACTTTCATATGTTTTTTTGTTTCATTTTATGCCTTTTGTGTCTTGGTTTATTTATTTATGCGTTTTTGTTTGTTTTATTGTTATGTTTCATATTATGTTTTTGTTTGGTGTTTTATACTTTGTGACCTTTGTGATAAAACTATTTTATTGTTTATGCTTTTTTCATTCGTATTGTTTTTGTGTTTTGTTTTTTGTTTTAATTTTGTTTATGCTGGTTTGGTTTGTTTGTGTTTTTTCTGTGCGTTGTTGTTTTTTTATTTTTTTTTTTTTTGTCATGCTTTGGTTTGTTTTTGTTGTGTCTTGTTTTGTGCCTTTTGCGTGTGTTTTTTGTATTTGGTTGTGGTTTTGTAGCATGTGTTCTGTTTTGGTCTTTTTGGTACATGCCTTGAAATCTGTGTCATCATCTCTGACCATATAACAGTATATGAAGTGAATTTATTGAATCAGAGATGAGTGCAGTATTTGTGTTGAGTATGGCTCTGCTCCGCCAACATTGTTCTGTGACTGAGAGACAAACTTGATTAAGTATTGATGGTGCTATTAATGTGATCTGTGCCGTATATATCTAACAGGATGAGTGCTGCGTGATGGGTCGTCCAGATCCAGCGCCGTCTCCGGATTGGCTGCGTCTGTGTAATTGACTGAGCATATTGATTTTTGTCTTCACGTGATTTACGGGATGGTTTTGGTCTGGAGTCGGGGTGGGTCACCGGTCCGGGATAACATGTCTCCATTAGGCTTCTGAATCGAATCTGGAAATGTCACCGAGCATTGTTAGTAAATCTGTACTGAGAGAAACACACATGTACAGTCTCTCGCTCTCATGATTTTAGTAAGGTGCATCTTGAAGAGTATTTCTGCCGGTCTGGTTTATATGTAAACCGCTTCACTACAGCAGAAGAGACCGCTCCAGCATCAGTGCTCGCTGCTTTAAAAATAGAAACTATATAGATTTTCTGCTCTGTTGATCTTGCTCTGGTTTTATTTGTACTTATCTCCTGCTCTCAGGCTGTGTGAGGAGAGAACAAACATTTGCATTTGATTTATTATTTTGTCCAAGGAAAGAATGACAAACTGACAAACTGCTTGTGTTTTGAGAGAAAGGGCATTAAAGTTATCATGAGTTCTTCCTCATACTAGGCCTGAACCCAATCATATTCTCATGCATCGCTGCTTTGCTCGATGGGTCAGAACCGTTGCTCCTGTAGCTGCAGCATTCAGCACTGAATACATACATTATATAATAGTTTATAATACTCTACAGGACTAAACAATCTTTCTTTCTTTCTTTGCAACATTGTTGAACTAACAATTTACTCAAGTCAGATGTTCTAAACTGTTCAACTTTGACTAGTAATACAATCCAGTAGGAGGTAGAGATAGATATATGGATGGATGGATAGATGGATAGATAGAGAGAGAGAGAGAGAGATAGAGGGAGGGAGGGATGGATAGGGTGTGTGTGTGCGAGTGTGTGTGTGTGCGTGTGTGCGTGCGTGCGTGTGTGTGTGTGTGCGAGCAGTGTGTGGTGTGTGGTGTGTGTGTGTGTTGTGATGTGGTGTGTGATGAGTGCTGCTGTGGTGTGTGACGTGGTGTGTGCTGCGTGTGTGTGTGGTGTGTGATATGCATGTGTGTGTGTGCGTGCGTGTGTGTGTGCATGCGTGTGTAGTGCATGCGTGTGTGGTGTGTGTGTGTGTGTGAGTGGTGTGTGCGTGCGGTGCGTGTGTGTGTGCATGCGTGTGTGTGTGCATGCGTGTGTGTGTGTGTGTGGTGTGCGTGCGTGCGTGCTGTCGTGTGATGTCG
This sequence comes from Schizopygopsis pylzovi, assembly GCA_027422435.1. Lineage (NCBI taxonomy): Eukaryota > Metazoa > Chordata > Actinopteri > Cypriniformes > Cyprinidae > Schizopygopsis > Schizopygopsis pylzovi. The sequence continues at coordinate 34,994,476 of CM049824.1, read as the reverse complement.
TGTAGTGCCTGTGTGAGAGTGCGTGTGTCGTCGCTGTCAGTAGATGTGTTGCGTGTGTGTGTGTCTGTGTGTGTGCTGTGTTGTGTGTGTGTGTGTGGTGCGTGTAGTGTGGATGTCTCGTCGTGCTCGCTGTAAGAGAGCTTGTAGCGGTTTCTCATGCTGTAGAGTCGACAGTGTGTTTCGATGTGTGTGGGTGTCAGCTCGAGAGTCTGTTTGTACTGCATGTTCTTATATGAACGTGTGTTACTGTTGTCTTAGAATGAGTCAGTGTGGGATATAAAGTCTCCTAGGTCTCAGCATGTCTACCGTGTCTTAGCTTTGTGCTTGTCTCTTGCTGTGTGCATGTGATATCTGAGGATTGTCGAGCTTAAGAGACATGACAGTCCATTAAGTACATTTAATTTACAGTTAAGACTTGCCATAATAACATGCTACTTGAAAGCAGGATGATCGCATTACCTGTTCATAACTGAGATTAAATTAATTATTTACAGAGATTGACATCAGATCTTTGATTAATAAGGATGAAATTTATTTAGATGAGATATGTGCAGATAAATCTGCTCTCTAGGTTCCTGTTCTTGTGTTTATTTTTGTGTAATGTTTTGCTGAAAATGTGCATGTGATATATACGCATTTACACAGCATTATAAAGCACTATAAACATGTTCCTATTTATATATGTATTCATTTATTTATTATCCTAATGAAATGACTTCCATCAAAACAATTAGCACTATGAATTAGACAACAGATGATGCATCATATTACACCATTGTTGCATAATATCTCAACAAAGCAATTCAAATTGACATTTTTCAAACTTTTTGACATAGTCTGATTAATATATGTTTTTATATAAATTCAAGAAAACAATAAATGCAGTAGGATTTAATTTGAAACAATTTTCACTTCAAAATCACTAGTACATTTCACAAGGAAAGGGCAAGTAACATGTTGAAGCACTGAAATAGTATTTGAATATCATACTCCAAGTCTTTTTATTTACAACCCTACTACATCATTGTACAGTGTCTTGTTTGAGACTCCTGAAGTTTGCTGACATGTGTTCATGTTGGCGAGCGTGTCGTCAGAGGTCAGCTTCGTTGGCTGGAAAGGGAACGCCATCAACACTTCCCAGGGGACTTTGGCGGTCACCAAGATGGGGTCACTATGGGTTTGTAGTTTCCTGCCGTGTTGCATTGTGGGTGCTCGGCTCTCGGGCGTCTAGCATATGGTCACCTAGTTGTTCCCTGTATATTTTCCACAGAACTCACACTTTTGGCCGAAGTCCAAGATTCTGGTGCGTCTCTGAATGCGAAGGGTGATGTTTCACGTTGTGGCCTCTCTGTGACACGGGCTGTTCTGAGAACAGCTGCTCCGCTCTGAACAGATTGAGGCCATGTGTGAACACTCGTCTCTGATCAGTCACCTCCACCCACACGCTTGGCCCGAGTCTGACCAGCCTTTGGCTCAAGACGGGTTCGACTCAGAGCTGGGCATTATAGAAAGAAAATACATGCCACTCAGACGTTTGGAATAATTCAGATTTATTCATTTATTCACCAAGGCTGAATTTATGTAACCAGAAATATAGTACAAAATCTGAAATATTATTACACTTTAAAACAACTCGTTTCTATACGAATATGTTAAAATATAATTGATATCTGTGATCAAAGCTGTATTTTCAGCATCATTACTGCAGTCTTCAGTGTCACATGATCTTCAGAAATCATTATAATATGCTGCTCAAGAAACATTTATGATTATTATCAATGTTGAAAACAGTTCAGCACAATATTTTTGTGGAAACTGATAGATTAGATTTTTTGTGATTCTGAAAACTTTTGTATAGTATCACAGTTTCTGCAAAAATAATAGCAATTGATATGAAAAATATTTTATTTTTTCCAAACATTTAATGCTATTTGATATATATTTGGATATTTATGCATTTTAAGAACTAAAACACTGTATATATTTTTTAAAGATTAACAAAGTGTTAAATAATCAGGGCATGCATGTTAATCAGGGCATGCAATAATCAGGGCATGCAGATAAAAACAGATTTTGAATTGATAAAAACAAGAAAAAACGCTGTTTGACTGAATACGCGTGTCCTCTGTGTTCTGTTTTTAAGAAACTAATTTAATTATGAGTCTCTTTATGGTCTTATGAGCCAATTATATTGTATTTGTCTCTCTAAATGTATTTTCCTCAGAATCAGTGCAGCATATGTGTCAAAAACATGTGTGCAGGCTCTGTATCACAGTACGCAGGAGAGCCGCTTGAGATTTGTGGTACGCCGCTTGCTCTTGAATAGTGTTAAAGCTGAGTTTGTTTGGTTGTATAGTGGTTAGCTGTAGTCTGGCACTGCTACAGTACTGTAAGTGGTTGTGTGTGTGTGTGTGTGTGTGTGTGTGTGTGTGTGCGTGAGAGTGTGAGTGTGTGTGTGTGTGTGTGTGTGTGTGTGTGCGTGTGTGTGTGTGTGTGTGTGTGTGTGTGTGTGTGTGTGTGTGTGGTGTGTGTGTGTGTGTGTGTGTGTGTGTGGTGTGGTGTGGTGGTGTGCTGTGTGTGTGTGTGTGTGGTGGTGATGCTGTGTTTGTGAAGAGAGAGTGATAAAAGGGAGAGGAGTGGATGAGCTTGACGTCTGTTTATTGCTTGTGTGGTGGTGTGTAATGCATCCCTTCTAATGCTGAACTGAGCAGAGTGACTAAAAGGGAGACGGAGTGAGAGAGATTGAGCCTCCTGCTTTATTGCATTGCTTGGTAAATGCTATCTATGCATCCTACATGAGAGAAGAGCCGACCGAGAGCCAGGTTATGCCTCAGTGAGATAGAGCGAGGGAGGGCGGTGATAGAGGTAATATGCCCCGTCCCTCCAGAGATGCCTCTTCATCACTGTCATGCTTTAAATTAATCTGTACACACACAATGACAAAACAAAGACAACGCAATGACAAACCTTATTTTTGTTTGTGTGTTTATGGAAATGCTTGTTATCATGCATTGATCGGTTGTTTCCTCTAATATCTTGATCATGGTTTTAGGCGTATTGTGATATTGTCAATTGTTTCCTCTTTATGATTATACAATTTAAAGTGCCCATGTCAGTAATGTTTTATGTGGACTCGCTCTTTCCCAGACCTAATGATTGGGACAATTTAATTAAATTTTGTATTTTACATTAGTGATTGCAGCAAGTGTTTTCAGGCACAAGTGATTCATTGTTTTTTTTTGGCAGTAACAATATTGCATTTATTGTTTTATATAATAATAGTAAAAAATGAATAATTATGAATGGTAAACTGAAAAAGGTTCATGCATTTTATTGTAGCTGTCTTTACACTTTGTAACTGACACCAGTGGGACTCTGTATAATTGCTGTCATAGTACTGCTGCCTATAGAGGGGCTTTATACAACTCTCTAGGGACCATCCGTATTGGAGCTCTAACCGCCGAATGGCTGCATAGAAGCACTAAAGACCTGTCTTGAACTGTCCCAGGTGGGCCGTTCTCCTGTGTTGGCATGCTGCTTAAGGTAGAGCCATTAGAATCACAATGATCCTTCATGTTGAGTCAACACTGCTCCCAAGAGACATTGTAAATGATTCAAATAACAAAGCCACCTCAGAGAGAAGGACATAAGCACATTGCTGATGTTTGATTTTGTTGATATGGTAGGATTTTATTTGTTTGTATTTGTCTGAGAGTAAGTCAGTAGAGCTAATGGCATGTAGTTACTGCAGAGAGAGCTTAAGTACACTATGTGAATGTGTGTCTAGCCATGTGCCGATATTCATTAATACAGCCTATTACTGTAATGTTAATTAGGGGTCGACCGATATGTGTTTTTCAGGGCCGATGCCGATACCGATTATTACAGATCAAGTAGACCGATAACCGATATTTTGAACCGATATACGTGTCTGGTGTAAAAATGAAAATTAATGCCAGAATTAATAATAACAAGAGCTCTGACAAAAAAACTTTCTTTAAATGCTTTTAAACATGTCTTTAATTCTGAAAACTGTTAATAACAACAACATTTCCGTTGGTTTTAATTTACAGTACAGTGCAAATGAAGGCATAAAACATTAATTTAATTTATCTTTTAATCAAATGAGAGTTAGACTTTATTTTTGGCAAACAAATGAGTTTACTATTAAAATTAAAAAGTGGAAGAAATAGCGTATTGTGTTATTATTCTCAACAAAAGTTGTAATAATAATTGTAGTTGTATTACGTATACAGTAATATATTCGGCTAAACCGAACCTATATTTTGACAGGTTGCCATGAGGACCTTTTAAGTTTCTGTAGCCTATGTATATATGATATGACGATCGTTTTACTCAAATGAAACGGTCAAATGCTCATGAAGTGACTCTGCGAGCAGTTCTGGGGATGTTGTTTGTGTATTTATGTCCTCTTATAGTGAGACGGCAGACGCTGAAGTCACTGCGAGCATCACACGCGCTTCAGTATGTGTGTGTGCAGTAAATGAAACCGCACGTCTGTGTCATTCATTAACAGAGATGCAGAACATGCAGGATTCATATTTAAATAGTGTTTTTGCGGCTTAATATTTATAGATACTAGTCCATAGCGCGAGTCGATTTAAGTGTACTGACCTACTTTTGATTAATTCATCCAAACTTCGACAAATTCCGCGACATTCCGCGTTATACGGTAAATTCCATTATATGACTGCATTCCGCGATTCCGCCGCATTTTCCGCATCGCGGACATCATGGGTTATATTGAGGTGTTTTGCAACTTCAGCAACGTCTGCTGCTGCCTTACCTTTGAGAGACAACTGATGCGTGATCACTGAGGCAGCTCCAGTTAGCAAGTGCTCTCGGTGTGAGACTGCCTTCAGTTTTCCGCGTTGATTGGTCGGACTCGTGACTCTCTACATATCAGATGAGCGGTGGGCGGAGATTGCTCTCAGAGATTGAGAGATCGCCTCACTCTCACAGAGTGTTGAGCTCAGACAGGCTGCATCGAGCCAAATAGTGCATTTAAACATTAAATAGTTTCACCTGTATTATTTATTCACCAATAAATAATGTCACCTGTAAATAGTATGTTTGTTTGCATTATAAAAAAAAAAAAAAGAAAAAAAAGAAAATTATAAAAAAAATATATCGGCAAATATGTTTTGAAAATGGCCGATATCGATAATCGGTAAAAAGCTTAATATCGGCGCCGATAATCGGCCAGGCCGATAATCGGTCGACCCCTAATGTTAATGTTACCACTTCAAACAGTGAACAATTATAGATACCTTATCTTAATTATTTTGATTTTTTTGAATACACATGAACTTTTTTTAATTCACCTGGTTAAAATTAATAACAAAAAAGGTTGGAATAGCTTGAAAATGTTCTGATTTGTTATCGTTATATTTGCATACTAATCTGTTAGAAATATTCGATGTGTTTTTATTGTGTATTGTATTATTGAATTTGAATTTTAAATGTTTAAATTTTTTGTTTGTCTTTTTATCCATTTCTTGTAATTCAGGCTCATACTAGTACAAATACTGTATACACTGATTCAGTTGTAAGCAATTATTGTGATCTAAAAAAATGCAAAATGCATATGCTTTTTGTGCAAATTGAGCATTTCCCATGAACTAATAACCCTCTTGGCTGGCCAGAACTTAATTAGCATATTCAGAAACCACAGTTAATGCCAGACCAGGGGGGGTTGTGTAAGGGACATTTTCATTTATTATAAAGGGAGTAATTATTCAGAGTGCTGTTTGCAATCAACAGTGATATGCTTAGTGAATGAAATCCATTCCCTCTGGCATTGTAATGGCCTCTTATTTCCACCTCATTGTGTGTGTCATGCTCAAAATGATGTCTTGTCATTTTGTCTTGGGTTGTTGTTCAATAACAGGTCAAGTTTTTAAGTGTTGCTGGCAAACTTTAACCCACTTTAGCTGAACCTGTTAGAGAACAGTACACAAGCAGTGGAAACAAGGCTTTTCCTTTCCTATGGTGTACCTCAGGGCTCTATCCTACGCCCGTTCATCAAGTTTAAAAACATGGCTGGTGAACGCTAAAAAAGGCATTTGCATTGATGTATAGATTTTTAACCACACTTAAGCCATCCATATTTAATTCTGGTGACCTCCAGATAGGACTTTGTGACTATTCGCCCCCTAGTGGCAGATCCAATTACTTTATGAAGCCACATTTTCGTCTATACAGATATTTGGTGGTTTTGTTGGTTTTCTCCAGTAAAGGAGGGCAAGATAATTTACTCTCTCTGTATTGATTATGGAGGGATGAATAAATAATGAATGATTAGTGAACCATATAGGACAAATGGTTTGCGCAAGGCTGTTGTGTTGAATAGCCTAAACAAATATTGATGGCATAACTCATGACAGTCAATTTTACAAAATAGAATACAGTTATACAAACATATAGACAATTTTCACCATGTGTACATAGTTTAAATTGGAATACATCATGTGCTGTCAACACACAAGTTATGTTGACCGCTCCAATAGGATCCTCTGTATCTCCTGGCCAAACATTATTTAGTCTCCTTGCTTGTTGGATGTGACCCAACCAAGCTTTTTATTAGTATGCAGCCTGGTATCATAATTTCTGTTGAGCTCCTGCCTTCTCTTAAATCCGACATTATCTCCATAGGCTCAGGAGGCTGTTGTGTGCAGTCCATTTCAGAGATACCCAATGCAAGATTGCAGTTTCATAGTGAGTAATTGGGACGTAGGCACTCCTCTGTGAAGTCATGCTGGATTTGTTCCAGAACTCCTGCTCGCTGACCAGCCAGTCCGATCCATTTTTCATTCCAGTCTGCTGTCATTTATTCATAACTAAATTCATACTCTGTGTGCCCACTGGAGTTTTGTGCTTTCTTTTGTTCTATGTTTCTAGCCCAACCCTTCCCTCTCCCCAGAGACAGTGTTGTCCTATATTTGCATCGGCAGTCTTCCACTCATCCAGGTCCAGTTCGAAAGCACACTTAAAAGACCCTGAATATAGATGCATGTGCTGTTTATCACTCTGTTTATCTGCTGTTTTCAGTGCAGAAACACATCAGGGTTAGGTGAACTTAAAATGGCTTAATGATGATTACCACATCAATTCAGTTTGACTTGTCATCATTGTGACTGGCAGACACTTACAGTGGAAGTGAATGGGGACATTTTATAGAGGGTCTAGATTAGAGGTGGAAATATGATGCTTAGATATATATATAAAAGCACTTGCCATGAGTTCTACTGTTAACACTAGCATAGTACTTGAGCTGTAAAGTTGTCTGAATCATTTTCTTTGCGCCATTGTAGAGTTTACACAGTTATGTTGTCATGTAAACTGAATATACATTTGAAAAGAAGAGGTTGATAAGTGTTACATCATATTTATGTCTGGCCTGTGAGATATGTATGGTCTACGTCTACCTTAATTGTTCTTAATTGATTCAATAAAGACAGTCAGTTGCTTAGTTTCTTATTTCAAATGTCTTTATTAGATTTTCTGCATGGAATATCCATTCAACAAATTGCAAAAATTAATTGTATAAAATTATCCTTCCATGGTATTACTGATACTATCCCACTAAACACTTCCCTCCCTTAACAACCTATAACTCCCCCCCCCCCCCCCCCCAAAAAAAAAAATGCTTTTATTTTTTTTTAAAGCATGAATAAAAATGGTATACGTTTATATATTAATGCTCAGCTTAAATATCAAGACAGTTAGCCAGCAGATAATCTAAAAAGGGGCGCCACACTTTGTCAAAGGTCTTTAAAGAACCAGTGAGTGATAGTCAAATTCTTTCCAGTTTAATACAAGTAAACACTTCTTTTAGCCATGTATCAAAGGAAGGGGGTGAGACGTGCTTCCACTTTAAAAGAATGAGGCGTCTTGCTAGTAAAGGCTAAAGCCTTTTGGACCGTTACTGAAATGTTAACATCTACTGTCAACCCAAAAGTGGATCTGTATCAATATCTATGTTGAAGGCATCTTTCAAAGTTTTAAATATTTTAGTCCAATACTCAAATAATTTAGAGGCATTCCCACAACATGTGAATGAGATTTGCTGGTGATTGCTTGCAGCTATTACATGCATCGCTGACAGAGGGGTATATTTGAGCAAGTCTAGCATTAGTATAGTACACCCTATGTAGAATCTTACATTGTATAAGCCCATGTCTTGCGCATATAGATGAGGTGTGAGTGAGCTCAAGAATACGCTCCCAGTGTTCATCAGGTAACTCAAATCCCAAACTCTCTTCCCAAGCACCTCCCAACCTTCCCAAGCCTGAATTAACATTGTGAATCAGATTATAAATGACAGAAATACAATGTTTTGAGTGTGGTTCAAGCTTTAAGAAGTCATCCAGTGGAGATTCAGGGGGACGATTTGGAAAATGAGGGAATAGTTTTTGCACAAAGTGCCTGACTTGAAAGAAACGAAATAAGTGGGAATTAGGTAGATTGAATCTCTTAGAAAGGTTATTAAAGGATGAGAAAATACCGCTCTCATAGAGATCATCAATGGTCTTTATGCCTTTATCGAACCATATCCGGAACGCCTCATAGTTGCTTAGTTTCTTAATAAGTCAGCTGTTTCAAATTAATCTGTTAAGTAAATGATTCAATGACTCACTTATTAAGACAAATACTTAGTTATATCATAGTACAAGTATCATTTACGTTTTTTTTACATTTCGTCTAAATCTAAAAGCAAAACAAAATGATTTTTTTGCTTACGAGTGTTATCGATTAAGCTTTACTTGACTGCACCTGAAAAAATTCCTTTAAGACCGACTACTTAACTCATCATATTCATGTATATGTCGTTTTTTCCACATCCCATGCTGTAATATATCTAACAAAGCAGCGTATGTTTGCCACTCTGAGCTGTTCGATGTATGAGTGTCTCTGGAGGGCCGTGAGCTTGAATACACTGGTGCTGCAAACCCTGGACAGCATCACATCTGGAGTGTGTTAAAGATAGAGAGTCCTCTCACGTACAATATGTGCATGCTGGTCGTGCTCAGTGTTTTGTCCATTGTTCCCTCCTCTCCTCCTCTGCCTTTACCTTCCTTCAGTCTGGTTATTACATAAGCTCCGCAGCTCTTTCGGCTGGCTCGAGGGAGGATAATTGAAAAGCGGAGTCAGGGATGAAAGCTCACTATTCTATTTGGGTCTCTCAGTTCTGTGGAATAACGCAGAGAAAATGAAATGTACCGAGGAGCTGGAGCAGCAGAAAATAGGCCAGCCTCTTAAAACCGTGTCAGGGAGTCTCATGACATGAGAGCGCAGATACTTGGTTATCATCTTTCTTTAATAAAGATGCATGACGACATCTGGCAATCTGCAGTAAATGACGCCCTGGTGCCAGAGAAGGAAGGGTGAACTTTCACTGACTTCTCGTGAAGCAAGTCTGAAGAACAGCTTATTATATCTTTGTGTGCCGACTTCTGAAATGAGACAGTCTTTTCTCTGTGTTCAAGGGTTTCTAGTCCAGTTTAACCACTTTAATAGAGCGCTAACGGAAGACTTACAGGTCATTTTAAATTCATATCGATTCAGAAGTGGCCTAAAGTGACTTAAAGCGGTGGGATATGTGAGACCATGGACCACAAAAGTCATCAGTCATAAGGGTCTATTTTGTGAAATGTATATATATACAGCTTCTAAAAGCTACATAAATCATCATTCCATTTATGTTATGATAGGACAATATTTGGCCGAGATACAACTATTTGTAAATCTGGAATCTGAGGGTGCAAAAAATCTAAATATTGAGAAAATCACCTTTTAAAGTTGTTCAAATTAAGTTTTTATCAATGCATATTACTAATCAAAATTTAAGTTTTTATATATTTATGGATAATAAATGTACAAAATATCTTAATGGAACATGATCTTAATATCCTAATGATTTTTGGCATAAAAGGAAAAATGTATAATTTTGACCCATACAATGTCTTTTTGGCTATTTCTACAAATATACCTGTGCTGCTTATAACTGATTTTGTGCTCCAGGGTCACATATAGCCAATCTTCTATATATTTTTTTTATATATACTGTATATATAAAAGATTCACATTTTGGGTTTTCAGAAGCATAAGTGAAAAGAGTCATCGTCGTTTGTGGAAAGTGTCCATTTGGGAACTAAACTGCTTCTGAACAATCATTTTTACCAAGCAATTCTGTCATTTTCATCTAAGGTCATTTGGCTCATAAATGTTTCATTGACTTTATAGCTGACAAATCGCTTAAAGACTCGAGTCTTTCTGCTTTCAGAAAGGATTCTTGTTACGTCAGGAACAATTTGAGCTTTATGCACCATTTCATCTCATGTTTCACTGTAATTGATTTGTTTTATTTGAGTTCTATTGATTCTCATCAACTCTTGTCTGCAAAAACCACATTGGTAGTGTTTTTGTATGTTATGCGCTCTCGTGTGTCTCCGAACTCACTCGTACCTTCATCACTGGGAATAAGGTCAGGACATACATAAGCACTCTTTTGTAGGCCACCACTGTTTTTCTGATAACGGCAGAAAGCTGTGGTGTATTACAGCGATAAGACAAAGAGATGTCTGGACTTGTGTACAGAATACACCTCCTGAACCGGCACTCAATCTCAAAACGTCCATTGGAGTTATACCTTGTGTGTTTTCCCCGCCTGCCTCCATCTATTGTACGTCTCCTATCTTTCCCGGCACACTGATGTGAGCTAATGGGATGGCGAGGATCCTGGCAGCTCTGTCTGACATCAGCTGATGGCTATCGGTGTCCTCAGACGCTTGTCAAGCGGAGCAGCTTTACGAGAATTCAGTTTCCACGCTGCTCTGTGAGCCTCGATACAGAGCACTGCGGTTATTTATTCAGGAAACAGAGCTTTAGAGGTTAAGAGAGAGAGTCAAGCGCACAGTCGTCTATTAATTGCCTTTGATCGCCTCTTGATGTATAATTTATGCATAACTCTGAACCCTGAACAGAACGAGGCAAAACCCACATGAATATGGCAAAGACACACCTGAATGAGCAGAAGACCTGTTGGCTGCAGGTTAAAGTGTAAAGCTATTTATGAATATAAAATATCACATTTATGTGTTAAGGTGCACTTGAAAATAAATTGATTTCACTCAAATATTGCTAGTAAAATTCACAAATAATTCCCAAAGAATTGCTAGAAATTCATTGAACAAAACGTGCAAATTTGAAGTAGATTTTTTTTTTTTTTAATAAAATATAAAATACTTTGCTAGATTTTCAATGTTATTAAAAAACTATTTCAGTTTAATTGCATGTTAATTCAAAGCAAATGTAAACACACTGACCTTTTGGCTGCAAATTAAAATGTAAAACTGTTTACAAAGATACAAATATGGGCAAGATTAGGTACATTAACATGCAACATTGGTGTAAAAATAATTCACTCAGAAATTGCTGGTAACATTCACAAATAATTACACAGAAACGGCAAGTAACTGGAAATTGGAAGTAAAAAACTGAAATAATATTTTCTTGTAAAATGAACTCCATTAATCTTTATAACTTTGTTAAATGTTTTTTTCTTTACACAGTGTGCAAACAAGGAACCTGGCTGTAACTGTACAGCACACTTTATCTGTAAGGTACAGAACCAGACCAGAAAAGATCTGAACGCCAAGCTGTCTCGTCTGTCAGCAGCAACAAAGTCTTTATCAAGACACCTTGGTGAAAAGACATCAGGCGGTGAAAACAAACACTGAAATCCTCCGTCAAAGCCTAAAATCAACATGTTTAGAAGGTGCAAATATGTCAGATATGCTGCAGGAACAGTGTGGTGCATCCAAATATGAATTTACAAAGATAATGAGTCACCTTGAAGAACTGAAAAAAATCGGATCAAACTATGAACTATTAATAATTACAGAGGCCTAAGAGAGTAGTATGGACATCTGTTTTGGGCTGTGTGATGTAAATGTTTGTCCCGGGTCATTGCTCCACTCATCATTGACTCTTGACAGTGTTTGAGGTCATTACTGTCGACGTCTCCTTGAATCCCTCTCTAGACCGAGGTCAATTAAAACTACAATTAGGCCGTATGATTGAGAACAGGGGAAATGAAGCTCCACGTGAGCGTGACCTCTTTAGGATTTAATGAGGATACGTAAGCACTCACATCCATACATGCACAATAATCCAGTCAAGTGGCATTTAATTAACATGCGAGGCATTTCTGAGACGACTCGAGCTTCACAATAAAATAACATATCAGGCGCTTTAGGCTGTTTTCACAATTAGTTAAATGATTCAGTCTGAACTAAAGTTTGATTGCATTACCTCCTTCTGCATTATCAGCTCTCTCTTTACAATATTTGCTTATAATAATTATCATGGTAAAGTTGCATTATCATATATATATATGATATATAATATATTTTATTAATGCTTTTAATCAGCAAGGACACATTCAATTAAAAGTAAATACATGTATAATGTTACAAAATATTTATCTAAATGCAGTTATTTTGAACTTTCTATTCATCAAATCATTTTAATATATCTACAAAATGGTATAGATTTGTTTTTCATCAGCCATGACATGACAATAGTTATGGGCTTATTGGTAATAGTCAGAAATATAATAATGTTGCATCCTTAAGTGACTGATGTTGTCTTCTTGGATAGCTCTGCATGCTTTTAGTCTCAGTCACGCAACACATTCACATGCAAATGTATACTTATTTTTCATAAAGGTTGACTATTTAGCATGGCTTGGAAAAGTGATTTCCCTGAAATGTCCTAGACAGTCGTTTTAGTCTGAACACACGGTGTTAGTACATCTGCCGTGAGTTCCCAGTAATCACGCTGTTCTTCTGATCGGATCTGTGAGACGCTTCTCTCGGCCATGACTCTGACCACAGATGAGATGAGATGAGATGAGATGAGATGAGATGAGATGAGATGATGAGATGAGATGAGATGATGAGATGGATGGAGATGAGATGAGTGAGATGAGATGAGATGAGATGATGAGATGAGATGAGATGAGATGAGATGATGAGATGAGATGAGATGAGATGATGAGATGAGATGAGATGAGATGAGATGAGATGAGATGATGAGATGAGATGAGATGAGATAGATGAGATGAGATGAGATGAGATGAGATGAGATGAGATGAGATGATGAATTGAGATGATGAGATGAGAAGTGAATGAGGATGAGATGAGATGATGAGATGAGATGATGAGATGAGATGATGAGATGAGATGAGATGAGATGAATGATGAGATGATGAGATGAGATGAGTTGAGATGATGAGATGAGATGATGAGATGAGATGATGAGATGAGATGATGAGATGAGATGATGAGATGGGATGGGATGAGATGGGATGAGATGGATGGGATGAGATGATGGATGAGATGGGATGAGATGAGATGAGATGATGAGATGAGATGAGATGGATGAGATGAGATGAGATGATGATGATGAGATGAGATGAGATGAGATGGATGAGATGAGATGAGAGATGAGATGATGAGATGGGATGAGGATGGGATGGGATGAGATGATGAGATGAGATGAGATGAGATGAGATGATGGATGAGGATGGGATGGGATGGGATGGGATGGGATGGGATGGGATGAGATGGGATGGGATGGGATGGGATGGGATGATGAGATGAGATGAGATGAGATGATGATGAGATGAGATGAGAATGAGATGAGATGGGATGGATGAGATGGGATGGATGGATGAGATGAGATGAGATGAGATGATGAGATGAGATGAGATGAGATGAGATGAGATGAGATGATGAGATGAGATGATGAGATGAGATGAGATGATGAGATGAGATGAGATGATGGGATGAGATGAGATGATGAGATGAGATGAGTGATGAGATGATGATGAGATGTGAGATGAGATGATGATGATGAGATGAGATGAGATGAGATGAGATGAGATGATGAGATGATGAGATGAGATGAGATGATGAGATGATGAGATGAGATGAGATGAGATGATGAGATGAGATGAGATGAGATGATGAGATGAGATGAGATGAGATGATGAGATGGATGGGATGGGATGGGATGGGATGAGATGAGATGATGAGATGATGAGATGAGATGAGATGAGCAGCGTCTCCATCGCTCTCAGTCATCAGGAGCACATCTCTGTGATTGAAGCGTCCGATGCTGCCAGCTGTCCACGTCCATTACAGCAGCGCTCCTGACTCTGCACGGCTTTTTTCTGTTTGTAATTAGCCGTCTGCTGAATGCTAACAGGATGAGGTTGGCTTTTAAAAGAGTCTAATTAAGCACAATGAGAAAAGGGAAATCAGGACGTCCCTTAATGAAGACCAGGAGATCCGCCAGATTGCAATTCGCATGTAATAAACGAGAAAAGGAGGCGTCGACAGGTGGGCTTTAAAAATCACAATGGCTTTTATGAATGTTTACTCATTCTCTAGTTACTCAAAATGTATTCAAAGTCTTAGTATAAAAATTAAATAAATTCACGAACACGAGTATGAGTAAACATAAAAAAAAGATTATTATTATTATTATTTACTTGAACTGGAATATTTAACTAATATCAATTGTAACCCAAGTAAATAATAATAATAATAATATATTTTAATATGTTATTATATTTTTGTTTACACATACTCCTAGTAGGGAATCAGGTTTTTACAAAATCATGTTGTTGTTTTATAAATATATATATATTTTTAATGGGGCTGTGGCATTAAAAAAGAGGTTTAACCTAAAATCAAACAATGAAGTCATGTATTGCAGGCTTCCCGTTTCTCAGTCATAGTCACACACGGCGCACACGTCCTTCATTAGGGGAAGTGATTCAGTGGCGTTC
>CM049824.1:34964595-34974595 GCA_027422435.1 Schizopygopsis pylzovi | reverse complement strand
GGGGGGGGTCTATGGGATTGACTCCGTTTTGCAGCCCGCCTCCAGCGGCCAGTCGATGAATTACAGTTTTAGTCACGTCCAAGAGCGGGAGGTTGCCGCTAGATGATAACACATCATTTATTGCTCGTTGTTTATCAATCTAGTTTTTGCAACAGGAGACATGCAGTGCTATGAAACACATTTCTATTGTCCTCGGGCTGCAGATGGTGTAATTCTGTGTCCGTTCCAGTCTTTGGGACGCTCTGAGTGTGTCCGAGGCGTGCTAGAGCAGATGGTGGATTATCCAAACAAGCGGACTAATTAGCCATATTCCTGTTGTGTGCTCGGGCCGCGGTGAGGGTGGCAGAGCGCCCGGCACACAGAATCTGAGCCAGTGGGTCATTTCATTTCCATTTGTTGCTTCTCCGACTTCATCTTTCTGTGTCGCATTAAAAGAGAAGTTCACCCGGAAATGAGCTGAAAATGTGTTCATCCTCGGGTCACACGAGATGTGGATGAGTTTGTTTCTTCATCAGATTTGGAGAAATGTCTCAGCAATGGAAGTGAATGGGTGCCGTCAGAATGAGAGTCTGATAAAAACATCACAGCACTCCGCTCACGCTGAAACATAAGACATTTTAACTAAAATACGAGTCCATAACGCTTCCTCCAGTGATAAAGTGCATCTGCTGTCATCTCTCAAATCAAAATCCAGTCACATATTAGTTTACAGCTGTTTTGTAAACGCTGCAGATTTCTCTCCTGATTCAGACCAGAACACTTTATCACTGAGGAAGAGTTATTATGGACTCGGATTGTAGTTAAAAACGTCTTAATGCTGGATTTGTTTCAGCTTTTGTCTTCTCCAGATGTTAACTGATGGACTGGAGTGCTGTGATGTTTTTAATCAGACGCTCATTCTGACGGCACCCATTCACTACAGAAACAAACTTATCTTGGACGACCCACGGGTGACACAATTGTCAACATTTAATTTTTGTGATGTATAGATTGCACCTGTAATGCATTTAAATTGGTCAAATCTCATATCTTTTTGATAGGATTAGTTAGTGGAATGCACCATTCATGTTTGACTTGAACCTGCATAGTATGCATGAGCACCGAGACTCAATATGTCTTTTCACACTGCTGTAGTTCCAGAACTTAAAGTACTGGGATGATTTTGCGTGAACTATTTCCCAGTACCATTTAAAGGGGTGCATTCGCACCGACAGTGGGTACGAAGAAGTGACGCAAGCCGGTCTACAGCGACGTCACTTGTGTGTGGCGTCCAACAACGTAACCAAAGAACATCAAGCGATTGAACGAACGGAAAGCAGGACTAAGAAGAATCTCCAACGACAATTTGCAGTGTTACATTTCACTGAGGCTGATAGAAGCACACAACGCCGTAGACGAAGTCTTCAGGTAAATGCTCTCAGTGTGATACGATGTTTACAGTGTTTTGAATCATGGCGGGTGAGGCCGTTTCGTACGCGTTTAGCCAATCATCGTTCCTAACTGTTTTAGACCCGACTCTGAAGCTGATGTAGTTCCTCCAAACGGAGTCTCTAGTTCCCGCGGTGCGAACACGCCAAAAAGTGGGTAGTTGCACTATTAGTTCGGGTACTATGAAAAGGTCCCTGCGGTGCGAAAGGCCCTATTGTATGCATCACATGCACTAATCTCACTTGTTTGTGTTTTACAATTAAGATTTTCAAGAAAAATAAAGTTTGAGAGACATTGCCAGTGTGCTTCTCTATAAATGCTGAGTTCTTCAGAAACCCACAGTATTCACTAATAAATGGCTTTTCATTCGTACAGAGTGAATCCGTGCACTTAATTCAATCAGAGCTAAACTATATAGGACCAGCATGCTCGGCTCTTTCCACTTCAGACACTTAGTGCCGCTGATGCTTTGGGGCTTCAGTGCTGCTCAGCTTCCAGGGGATAAAGTGATTTAAATGCTAGAAAGCTTGAGATGCATTCTAGCCTGCATCATCATCACGTGGAAGTGCAAGCAGCATCACTCAATATGTCTGGCAGATGTGATGAATTGGCTCTTTAACCTGCACTACAGTCTCACTGATCAAATGGCTTTTTGTCTAATTGCATTGCTCTGTTTGCAGTCCGCTGACTGATGTGGGATCGTTGTCTGATGCTGAGCATTTCAGTGTGCTGCTCTGATTGATTGGGAAGGCCTAATGAGTGTTATTAATGGATGCTGTGAAAAAGACGACAAAGAAACTCAACCTCTGCTGCTTGGAAACTGCAGACCTTCACACATCACATCAGAGGCTATTGTTGTAGCACTGTTTAGACACTGACAAGCCCTAGAAGTCATTATAATGGAAGTGTCCTGTCTAGGGATGCATCGATCCGATACTGTGGATCGGTATCGGCTCCGATCCAGTCATTTTCTGCGGATCGGTATCGGTCAGATGAGACCCGATCCAAATCCGATCCTGTGCTTTTAAGCTTATACTATTCTCTGTTGTTGTTAAGCCCCAGGGAAGCCACAAAAACACCATAAAGCACCATAAAGTGTTCGCACGCTATATTTCAAGTGTTCTGGAGCTGTTCCATAGTTTAATCTGAGGTACAGATGAATATTTAAGTCGTTAAATTCAAGTCCACGTGAACTTCTCTCTCCGCTGCGTCTGTCTGTCTGTCATCCTCCGTTCAGCATTCAAACCGCGCGTCGCGTTCGGTTACTACAGTCAATCTTCAAGAGCACACAGTCACTGAGGTTTAAAACTGTTAAAAGAAAAGGCTCAAAGTAAACTAACTCACAGATTTGAGACACTTCAGTAAACAGACGTGCTTCTCTCTGCTGGCGTGTGTTGATGCATGCTGAGCGTCTCAATCACACTGATGGACGTACACTGAGCGGCCCGATCGATCCTTATGCAGTGTGCCAGCGTCTCTCCTGAGTCTCACACAGATCTGTGTGCTTTCACTGAGAAACACGTGTACAATCATATACACCAGTGTTCAGAAGTATTGCATTGAAAGAGTTCAATGCTTTTATTCATCAAGGATGCATTGCATTGATCAAAAGTGACAGTGAAGACATTTATTTATTATGTTACAAAATATTTATATTTCAAATAAATGCTGCTATTTTCTACTTTCTGTTCATCTGTGAATCGGGTGAAAACTGAAAAACTGTTTTCAACATTGATAATAATCAGAAAATTTTCTCCAGCAGCAAATCAGCATATTATAATGATTTCTGAAGATCATGTGACACTGAGACTGCAGTAATAATGCTGAAAATACAGCTGCGCATCACAGAAATAAATTAGTTTAACATATATTCACATAGAAAACAGCTGTTTCAAATTGTAATATTATTTCACTGTTTTACTGTTGATTTAACGAAATAAATGCACCCTTGACAAAACAAATGTAAAAATATATTTTTTAATTGTTTTTTTTTTTTTTTTTTTTATTATTTAATATTTGTAATTATATTATATATTTTTTTTTTTTATTTTTTTTTTTATTTTTAATTTTTTTATTAATTTAAATTTAATTTAATTTAATTTAATAATTTCATTTCATTTAATCATATTATTTTTTATTTTTTTTAATTGAATGTAATTCTTTTTTATAAATTTAATTTAATTTAACTTAACTTAACTTAATTTAATTTAATTTAATTTAATTTAATTTAATTTAATTTAATTTAATTTAATTTAATTTAATTTAAAGGCACTTTGGGAATCCATGGTATTTAATTCAGCTTGTAATAAACAGACTGTATGTAGGACTGTTCAGTCTAAACACCGCTGGGAGAGATGTGTTTATTCACCAGTGTGTTGTTCTTTACTCACTCTTCATCACGTCTTCATGAAGTCCTCGCTGGCTGACGTGTGTCATATGACTCTTCAGGCCAGTGCATGCCTCGGTGAATGCTCCTTGTGCTGATCTCTTTGCCCTGCGGATCAGAACCGGAGCGTGTTTTAACTGAAAGTGTGTGTTCGTTATGAAGGGCGCCCTGTAAAACGGCCCCAAGCCGTCATTAGCTGTTCTCAGTAAAAGTAAAGTCTTTGCTGACTGATGTTTGGCACAGATTCCCGCTGTGAGAGAGGAACCGAGCCGAGTTAGTCCTGTTTGTGACATTATTTAATCAGTTGCTTTGCAAGATGTGATGCTGTTTCTCTTAAAAGCATGTTTTCCAGGACGTTAAATGCTCGTTAAGTTTATACCGGACTCCTGTTGCTTAGTAAACAGCACAGCTTTTGTGTGCTGGATTTGATGCTGGTACAATTAACAGTGTGGTGTTTAATTAAGGATCAACATTAATCAGAATAGAGGTTTGATACAGAAGCTGATATCCATCAATAGTTGTATACACATATAAGAATATAATGTTGTATTGTATTTTACTATAAATATTTAATTGAGGCTAATTTAAAGGTTATATGATGTTGCTATAATAACATGATTTGGTGTAATGCAATGTGTTTACACGGTTCGAGGTTAAAAAAAACATTGTTTTGCACATACTGTACATTATTGTTACTGTACTTTCCCATTGATACAAAGCTCATAGTTCTGAGAAGCGAGGTGTGCTCTGATTGGCCAGCTATCCGGTGCGTTGTGATTGGCCGAATACCTCAAGCGTGATACTTGTTACGAGAAATGTTACCCCGTGTTGTGATGCCGGCGCGACAAAACAAAAACAATAAAACCCGCCATTAACGAGGCATTTGTTGCATCCAGTGGGGACATAATTATGGATTATAATGACTTATATTGTCTGTATTTGTGATCGTAGAAACGCCAAACAACAAGCACTACTCTACGCTGCTCAAAACTCACGTTTGCATAGTCAGTAGCAGATTCTTTAGATATCGAAACATACTTACGTGAGTCAGAAGCACGAGACTGTTCACTTTATAGTGTTCACAACCACTCATAGTGTTCACTTTGTAGGCTACTCTTCCAGGTTCAGGACACAGTCCTGCGTAAATTGCGCTGCACACACTCCAATATTTGTGTTGAACTGTTCAACAGTGTTGTACATATAACTTAACCACTGATTTACAGTTGTGTCCTCTTTTGGAAACATAAACAGTACTTTCACAACGAAACACAGCGTCTCCAGAACAACACCACAGCCAGAATAATAGCTCCGCCTTCTTTCATTGTGTATACATCTGGGCGGAGTTATGAAAATCTCCCCACATTGTGACATAGACATGTGGGGGGGTGTTTAAATGAGGCGTTTTAGGAGAGCGTGGACAAGTCTTGACTTTATAAAGAATATGTCTTTGTGTTTGAGACTTTAGTCTTTGCAGCTTCAGGGATCTTATATAAGCACAACCAGCTTGTGAGACGCCAAAGAGAAAGCCAAACTTGACATCGCATCATGTGACCCCTTTAAGAAAAACATGCAGGTGGTCTGGAGACGCGTGTGGGCCAAAGACGTCTGCATCAAAACACATTTATGACCATAGAAAGCACGTTAAATGTAAGTAAAGTGTCTACTTTTAAGGTTTCAAATATGTTTTGGGAGAATAAAATGTCAAAAATTGGTCGAAATAATGTTATATTGTCATTCAGCATAAGACGATATTTATGTACAAATTCAAACATGTTTATTTTGACTTGTACATATTAAAATATATAAAATAATAGGGGAGGATATTACATTTTACTGTGTTTTAAATCAGTAAAAATATATTATTAACAAATGTGCGCAACCTAGAATAGTGGCAAATTTTAAAAACGTAAAATTACAACTAATTAATATCTGGGGTGAAAGTAATTAGTCTTTTAACATGTCATAAATTGATTTTTGTTGTAAATATGCCTAACAAGATTGTTACACTGAATTACATTTTAGTGGTTGTTTTCTGTAAATCAGGGGAAAATGTATGATATTAATATTTTTGCAGAGAAAAAACTAAATTGCAATTAAATTAAACATACACATTTTTTTAGGGGAAAAACAACAACAATTTAAAGCCGTATTGCACTTGTTGTTTTTATGCTTAAACCCTTTTTTGTCTTTGACCCATGTACAGTATGCTACAATTTAACACTGACATATTATGTACTGTTACTTTGTTTACAGTATGCAGTACATAGTTTGCACGTTTTTATTCTGAAAGCAGCTTTTGTTTTATTGAAGTAAAAATGAAAATGATCCTTTCATGAATATTTTAACGTACACGACCAGTCAAAAGTTTCTGAACTGTGAGATTATTAATGTATTTTAAAGAAGTCTCTTTAGCTCACCGAGCCTGCATTTATTTGATCCAAAATACAGCAAAAACTGTAAAATTTGGAAATATTTTTATGATTTAAAACAGCTGTTTTCTATTTGAATATGTGTTAAAATACAATTTATTTCTGTGATCAAATCTGTATTTTCAGCATCATTACTCTTGTCTTCAGTGTCACATGATCTTCAGAAATCATAATAATGTGGTTTGCTGCTCAAAACAACTATTATTATTGTTATGATATTGTTGAAAACAGCTGATTTTTTTCAGGATTCATTGATGAATAGAAAGTTCAATATCTAAAATAGAAATCTGTGTTACATTATAAATGACTTTATCATCACTTTTGATCAATTTAAAGCATCCTTGCTAAACAAAAATATTAATTTCTATAACCGCCCCCCCCCCCCCCCCCCAAAAAAAAAAAATGAAAACGTGAAATACAATTATACAGACTCCAATGTTTTGAATGGTATAGTTTATAATATTACTCAAGCTTTTTATTTCAGATAAATCTTTGAATCTTTCTATTCATCAAAGAACTCTTTTAAATATTGATGATAATAATCATAAATGTTTCTTGAGCAGCATATTATTATGATTTCTGAAGATCTTGTGACACTGAAGACTGGAGTAATGATGCTGGAAATACAGCGCTGCATCACAGAAATAATTACACTTTAACACATTTACATAGAAAAGAATAGTTAAATATTGCTGTTTTTGCTGTATTTTGGATTGAATAAATGCAGAAGAGACTTGTTTAAAAACAGTATTTTACTGTTCAGAAGCGTTTGTAATACTGGATCTGTCAGGCTGATTGTCGGGATTCTAGCATCTCTTTCATTCATTGAGTTTAGCCCTGTAGGTCATCGTTTAGCTGTTTCCATTGGCCCGCATTAAAGCATGCAGTATTTCACGTCTCCACCTGAAGCGTGTTCATCGTGTATATTAAACGCAGAGCTGATGAAGGCTGATGTGTGAGTGTTATTAGTGTGCAGCATGATATCAGCTCCGTCTCTGTGCTGTGAGCTAAAATCATTAGTCTTAATCTCTGCTGGAGTCACTAATGCTGTATCAATCACGGGTTAAACTCCAGTGTTCAGCAGCGCCGTCCTGCTGGAAGTGTGTGTGTGTGTGTGTGTGTGTGTGTGTGTGTGTGTGTGTGTGTGTGTGTGTGTGTGTGTGTGTGTGTGTGTGTGTGTGTGTGTGTGTGTGTGTGTGTGTGTGTGTGTGTGTGTGTGTGTGTGAGAGAGAGAGTGTGTGTGCGACTGTGTGTGTGTGTAAGTGTCTTTGTCTGTGTGTGTGTGTGTGTGTGTGTGTGTGTGTGTGTGTGTGTGTGTGTGTGTGTTGTGTGTGTGTTGTGTGTGTGTGTGTGTGGTGTGTGTGTGCGACTGTGTGAGAGAGAGAGTGTGTGTGCGACTGTGTGTATGTGTGTGTGTGTGTGTAAGTGTCGTGTGTGTGTGTGTGTGTGTGTGTGTGTGTGTGTGTGTGTGTGTGTGTGTGTGTGTGTGTGTGTGTGTGTGTGTGTGTGTGTGTGTGTGTGTGTGTGTGTGTGTGCGACTGTGTGAGAGAGAGAGTGTGTGTGCGACTGTGTGCGACTGTGTGTGTGTGTGTGTGTGTAAGTGTCTGTGTGTGTGTGTGTTGTGTGTGTGTTGTGTGTGTGAGAGAGAGAGTGTGTGTGCGACTGTGTGCGACTGTGTGTGTGTGTGTGTGTGTGTGTGTGTGTCTGTGTAAGTGTATTTGTGCTGTGTGGTGTGTGTGTGTGTGTGGTGTGTGTTGTGGTTGTGTGTGGGGGCATGTTT
This sequence comes from Schizopygopsis pylzovi, assembly GCA_027422435.1. Taxonomy (NCBI): domain Eukaryota; kingdom Metazoa; phylum Chordata; class Actinopteri; order Cypriniformes; family Cyprinidae; genus Schizopygopsis; species Schizopygopsis pylzovi. Next base: position 34,966,572 of record CM049824.1, on the reverse strand, counting down.
ATGTGGTTTATGAGGACACAAATTTGTATAATGACATGGGTATGACATAGGTATTACAAGGAGAAGGTGATTTATGAGGACATTTTCAGTGTCCCCATAATTTAAAATGCTTATAAATCATACAGTGTGAGTTTTTTTTGAGGGAAAGTAGCAATGCACCGTCTCCTGTGACGGCTAAGTTTAGGTGTAGGGTAGGTGTAGGGCAATAGCACATTCAGCTTGTACAGTATAAAAACCATTACGCCTATGGAGAGTCCCCGTAAACCATAAAAACCAACATGTGTGTGTGTGTGTGTGTGTGTGTCTGACTGTGTGCGTGTGCGTGTGTGTGTGTGTGTGTGTGTGTGTGTGTGTGTGTGTCTGACTGTGTGCGTGTGTGTGTGTGTGCGTGTGTGTGTGTGTGTCACTGCATTGATCTGAATGGAGGAGAAGAGCACAGCTGGAGCTCTGTGATGTTTCTCTGATCACATAAGTTTAACTGGTGCAGGGATGTCTGGTCTCAAAGTGTATGAGTAAGCATCGTACACATGGGGTATTTTTATCTCTGTGCACCGAACCCATCTCGAGTGTTTGCTGCTAAAAAGCTCATTGTTTAGTTTCATCTGAGCATAGACGCCAGTCCCATTTGAAGTTCCAGTTGTGTCTGACAACTGAATATGCTGGAGATTGTTTTTGGATGAGTTGGATCATTTTTCCTGAAAGCCCCCCCGAACAACACGTGCTGATGTAGGGGATGTTTTTAAAGGTTTTCTGACCCTGAGACACAACTATTTTCTGCTATTCTCCAGCAGTGGTCTTAGGAGGGTCTTTATCCACTCAAACTCTCCTCCTCACCGTGCATTGGGACGATATCGACACGTCCTGGGTTCGAGTGCAGATTGCATCAAGCATTTTATGTTGATTGGAAATTCTTAATTATTGCCCTGATGGTGGTAAATGGGGATGTTCACTGCTCTTGCTACTTTTCTTATTCCCTGTGAAGCTACAATTATCCTTTTGCTGCACCATGAGAAATCGATACCTGCGTTTTTTCTCATTTCGATATATAAAGGATGTTTTCCAACTCTCTATTTATATTCTGTGAAACATGATCATTTCCATGTTCATAATCACCCTGGAGTGCTCAATATTGCTGAATATGAATTGTGAATATACTTCAGAGATATTTTACTCAGAGAATTTCTAGGGTGCCAATAATTGTGTCCAACGTGTGTTTGAGAAAAACATTTATTTCATAATGATATTTTCCCCCCCCCCCCCCTAATTTTAAACATATCATCCAATGAAAGGTTAGATTTTTATGAATTTTGTAAATAAAATATCAAAAGTATTATCAATGCAGATTAATTTTCACAGCCTTCTTTGATCATATTTATCAAGGGTGCCAATATTTTTGGCCATGACTGTATATATATATATATATTTCTTTTAGGGGGATTTTTAAAATGTTTTATTTATTATTTTATTCTATTTATTATTTTTATTATTTATTATATTAGATTGTATTTAATTATTGTATTTATAGCATATATTTAAGCAATAATGTAATAACACTTAAATATAATCTTAAGTAAACACACGCATATCTCTTTATATCCATTGCTTACTTAACTTAACCATCCTCGTCCCAAGTGAGGCATAAGGTCGCTTATATACATTAATATCAGTTTTTTTAAATACTGTACTTTTTTGATGGATACATGTAATTTAGCATTCAAAATGATTGATTTGAGTTTTTAGTGTTTTATTTTTCATTTATTTACTAGGCTCTTTTTAATTGTTTTTACTACTATTATAAAGAATTCCTACATTTCCCTCAGTTTTTTCCTTCGTGTCTCTAACATGCAAACATTTTTCAGCTTATTAGTATCAGTGCATCTCATAAATGTGAAGTCCGACCCGAGTCAGTGTGTAATATCTGTGAAGACGTGTGCTGTTCCAGGCCTTTATGTATCCATACATCGCTGTTTAATGTTC
>CM049824.1:34942095-34954595 GCA_027422435.1 Schizopygopsis pylzovi | reverse complement strand
GTAGAAGTAGTGGTGGTAGTAGTGGCAGTGGTAGTAGTAGTAGTAGTAGTGGTGGTAGTGGTATTAGAAGTATTAGTGGTAGTAGGAGTAGTGGTAGTGGCAATGGTAGTGGTAGTAGTAGTGGTAGTAGTAGTAGTAGTAGTAGTAGAAGTAGTACGTACATTTGAACAACAGTAATGTATTTCTGGCTCAATAAATTCAAGTTAAACCAAACTTTTATTTTGATGGGTTGACGTGAATACCTTTACATTTGTGTGTATTTATGATATGAGGCTAGTCTTATTCAAATGAAATGGTAAAGTGACTCTCAGAGCAGTTCTGGAGATGTTGTTCATGTATTTACAGTATCTCACAGAAGTGAGTACACTCCTCACATTTTTGTAAATATTTTATTATATATTTTCACGTGACAACACTGAAGAAATTACACTTTGCTACAATGTAAAGTAGTGAGAGTACAGCTTGTATAACAGTGTGAATTTGCTGTCCCCCTCAACATAACTCAACACACAGCCATTAATGTCTAAACCGCAGGCCACAAAAGTGAGTACACCCCTAAGTGAAAATGTCCAAGTTGTAGCCAAAGTGTCAATATTTTGTGTGGCCACCATTATTTTCCAGCTCTGCCTTAACCCTCCTGTGCATGGAGTTCACCAGAGCTTCACAGGTTGCCATTTGAGTCCTCTTCCACTCCTCCATGACAACATCACGGAGCTGGTGGATGTTAGAGACTTTGCACTCCTCCACCTTCCATTAGAGGATGCCCCACAGATGCTCAATAGGGTTTAGGTCTGGAGACATGCTTGATTAGTCCATCACCTTTACCCTCAGCTTCATTAGCAAGGCAGTGGTCGTCTTGGAGGTGTATTTGGGGTCGTTTTCATGTTGTAATACTGCCCTGCGGTCCTGGAAAGCCTGCCAAAGCCCGCTAGAATGGGCGGGGCATATGGCTATATAATGCAGGCATTCGCCAAGGCTCCTTACGTTACTGCAACTGAAGCGATGACTGAGTCGTGCAGCCACATAGCATGGCAAAGTATGCAGTACTCTTTCCGTATTTCAGGAAATTGAGGTTACGTTAGTAACCGAGTACGTTCCCTATCGATACTACACTTTATACTGTGTCTGTTAAGACGCTAGGGGAGCCAGTATAATCCCGCCGTGTCTATGCTAGGGGAACGACCAACAATTGAACTTGCCTTAGGCACCAAGAGGGGCCCAGAGGGACCAAGTGTTGTACAGGGAAGCCCTGCAGAAGTCATAGGGTCAAACTCATAGAGGTCGACCCAGCCTTGATTAATTGTCCCAAGTAAGTCTGTACAGCCTCTGAGCTCTATCGAGGGCCAATAGCGTGCAAGAAGAAGGCAAACACCCATACTGGTTTGTCATATGACAAGAGTGAGGCCGTTATGCAGAAAGGACCCGGGCCTGTAAGGCTGGAACTTCCAGATTATAAAACATGGTAAATGTGGACGGCGAGGCCCAGCCGTGCGCCACACATATCTCTGCAATGGACACACTCTTCAGAGCCCTCAACACTGTTGGCAGATCCCATGTCGGAATGGTGACAGGGTGGGGCGGATTAAGCCTCCTAGACCCCTTCAAGAAACGAACAACCTGGTTGTTCCTACCCACTGATTGTCCATCTATAGGAGCGTGTGAGGCTGCTAAGCTACTACATAGACCTTGAACATGGAAGGGGAGCGACCCTTTTCAAACAGCTCTTGCAGAAAGGACAATATCAACGATATGTCACATACCACTGGGTCTGCGCAGTGGGTAGTACACCAGGCGGAGAAGACAGACCACTTAAGGGCATAGAGGTGTCTCGTAGATGGTGCTCTAGCCTGATAAATAGTATTTAGCACACTCGGGAAGGTCCGAAAGCTCCCATCGAGAGGCCAAAGATGTAGCGCCCATAGTTCGGGCTGGGGGTGCCAAATCGTTCCGTTCGCCTGAGAGACTAGGTCTCATCTCAGGGGAATGGGCCATGGGGCTGCAGTGAGCAGCCGTACCAGCTCCGCGAACCAATGCTGGTTCCTCCAGAGCGGGGCCACTAACAGAACTCTGTGCTTCTGTTCTCTGATTCGATTACCTGCAGGATCAGAGCAATCGGGGGACAAGAATAAAGGAGCCTGTCGTCGAGCCTGGGCCAGTCGTAGGCCAACGCTTTCCTGTCCTTCGAAAAATAGGTTTAGCAATGAGTGTTGTCTTCTGAAGTGAAGAGGTCGACCAATGGCCTGCCAAATATTCCCCATATTTCCTGAACCGTTTGTGGGTGGAGCGTCCACTGACGCCAAGCGTGTGGAGGAACTCAAGGTTTCACCCAGTACTGAAGGGGCCGCATGTGAATCAGGCCCAACTGAAGTACCAAAGACGCTGAGGTCATGAGGCCATCATCCTCTGAAATGCTTTGAGAGGGTGAGGGACTCCGAGTTTGAATGAAGCCGCAAGCTGCTGAATGGCCAGTGCACGTTCTGGCATGACTATAACCCTCATTCGGGCTGAGTTGATAACTGTTCCCAGGAACAAGGTTTGTTGGCTGGGGGACAGCGCGCTCTTGGCAAAATTGAATCCTAGGCACTCTAAGTGGCTGAGGAGCTCGGATCTGTGAGAGAGAAGCTCGTCCTCCGACTGGGCCAAAATGAGCCAGTCGTCGAGGTAATTCAGGATGCCAGATTCCCATCTGTCTCAGCGGGAAAAGAGCCGTATCCATGCAGTTCATAAAAGTGTGGGGAACCAGGGACAGCCCAAAGAGAAGGACCGTGTATTGATAAGCCACTCCCTCAAAGGTTAATCAGATCCAGCGAAAATAATATTTGTGAGAGGATCTGCTTCAATGCAATCATCCTGAATGGCCGTTTCATAAGGGCACAATTCAGATGTCTGAGATCGAGGATGGGTCTTAGAACACCATCCTTCTTTGGGATGAAGAAGTAACGGTTGTAGAAGCCTGACTCGCTCTGAGCTGGAGAAACCATTTCCACGACTCCTTTCACCTGCAAACTCATCACTTTGGTATGCAGAACGTGAGCGGTGCTGTGCTGAACTGATGTGGAGACCACGCCACCAAATCGCTGGGGTCTTCGATCGAATTGAAGTGTATAACCTCATTTTATTATCCCCAGAACCCAGTCTGACACTCTGGGGATGGCCTGCTAGGCATCGGCCCGTGTGGCGAGGGGTTGAATTGTTTCGAGTGGCAGGCCGCCTAGCGGGGGCCTGGGGCTTGTGATAAGGGGAAGAGTAAAAGTGCTCTCTTTTTGAATATGTTTGTGTTTTATTTTTTTCATTATTAGAGTGATTGGCTGTGTGGGCACTATGTGAAAGGACCCAATGTTCACAACAGCATTTTTCACAAACACTCTGCCGTCCGAACCCGGAACTGAACGGGCGCTAGGAGGAATAACAGAGGCTTTTTGAGGGGTGGTCCGGCTGCAGCAGGACTTAGCTGTCTACTCTTCCTGTCCCATTGATCAGGAAGATGCCGAGACCTTGGGTCCAGCACTATCTTGGGCCAGGGTCCCTGTCGCTTCGGTGGGTGGTGTTTGGCCGAGCGTGAGTGACTGGGCTCGGACTTGACGGCTGGCTGAACAGCTGGCGACATGGATTTTTCTGGCTGCTGAGTCGGCGCCATCTTGGGGCGACTCAAAGCGGCTGCAGAGCTGCAGAGCCATCCTTCCACCCATCCATCTTTCCCTCCATCCATCCATCCATTTCTTCTTTTATTCCATCCATCCATTCCTTGTTTCCTTTGTTCATTCCATGTTTTTTATCACTTATCTGCTCTGTTCGTCCATCCGTCCGTCTGCCATTTTGTCTGGCTATCATTATGTCATTCCATCTATCACGGGCGAGTCGTGGCCTAGTGGATAGAGCTTTGGACTTGAAACCCGAGGTTGTGGGTTCGAATCTCGGCTCCTGATGGAATTGTCCTCGACTGAGGTGAGACCCTTGAGCAAGGCACCGAACCCCCGACTGCTCCCCGGGCGCCGCAGCGTTGCTCCAAGTGTGTGTGGACTTGGATGGGTTAAATGCAGAGAACACATTTCACTGCTGATTATGTGTCAAATTATGATTATGTATTTGTATGTGACAAATAAAGCTCATCTGAGCTTAATCTTGAGCCTTTAATCGTTGCTGTACCCTATATTAGTCGTATCAATTCTATCTTTTGTGTGGACTTATCCAGACACACTAACCTGACTGAGAAGGGGAGTCACAGAGAATCAGAAGGTGCACGGATCACTCAATGAATAGAGACAGATTCAAAAGATTCTATTCATGTGGATGAATCCAAATCCTCCCCACTAGTTTGAAGAACCTGTAATGTGACACCAATAACATTAGTCTCTTTGGAGATCTTGAAATGACCTTATATGCATGTAAAGAGGTTTTTGATGATAAGAGGAGCATTAAATAACATTGATGTCTAGCAGGAGCGTTTGGAGTGTGAGAGTCTTCATGATGGGTGTCCTGTGAAAATAAAGTCATCTGGCTTTGATCTTCCTTACTATCAGTGTGTGATCTTTTGTGAATTAGCAGAGCACACAATCAGACCACGGACAACACAGACATCAAACAGGACACGTCAGATGCGCACATGCACACGATCCTTCCACTGACGATCATCCTCGCTCACTCACGCTTGAGACCTGACTGTACACCATCACATCAGTCATCAGACACACATACACACACACGACACACAGCACACACACAGGAGCACACACACACACACGACACACGACGTGCAGTGGCACATGCACACGACCCTCCTGCACAATACACTCACTCGCTTCACTCACGCTCACTTACATCACACCCACTCACTCACACACACACACACACACACACACACACACACACACAGGCGCACACACACACACACCACTCACACACACACTCACTCACCACTCACACCACACACACACACACACACACACACACACACACACACACACACACACAAGCACACACACAGTCACACACACACACGTGCACACACTCTCAATCACACATACTCACAGTCACAAACACTCACACTCTCACTCTGTCACACACACACACTCACAGTCACACACACACTCTCAGCGTCTGACACCTGGAGAGGAAGCGTGTTTGCGTGGTGGGTGGGCAGCAGCATGTGTTCGTGTGTGTGTGTGTGTGAATGCCGTGTTTCCGTTTGACCTTTGATCCCTGAACTGTTGCAGACGTGATGGGTGAAAGGGCAGCAGCTCCTCGGCTGCATTCGGTTCCGCTGGAAGCCGTAATTATCGTTATGGTCTCCGGCAGATACACCCATTTCTCCAGACCACAGTAACTTGCCTGTGTTCAGAACACACACTCCTGCTCTACAGGCTGCTGTTGTGACAACATGTGATTGCTGAAATGTCATTGCATCACTAGTTAAGAGTAGCCTACAATGTAACGATCTGCAGAAACGGCTTGTATGAAGATCTCTCCCAAACTCTCTCTTTCTCTAGTCTCTACACTTTTCTCATTTTTCCGCAAGAGCTCCCCTGAGCATAGAGGCAATTATGCAGCACTGTGGGGTTATATTTCATTCCAGGAGCGTCTCTGCATTATACCATACCATTAGCACGCCTCCTAACAGCTTCATGCCACCGCAGAGAACCAGAGAGAGATGCTCGTGCTTTCAGAGAGGATACACCGCTGTCTGTTGATCAGAGGTGACTTCTGTGTTTTGTAATGAAGGGTCCAGTTTCCAGTGACCCCTGGAGGTCAAGGACAGAGCTACACTACTGCTGTGTGTTTGTTGCTCTATGTCTTTAATCAGCCAACTTTGAGTCTGGAGGCCACAACAATCAAAAATTGATACTAATCAAAGTGTATTTCATTAAAAGATCCACCAGTCACATCACTCCAGAGGAGTAAATAACACATGCACAAACACGTCTGAAATATAGCCGAGGACACGCAGCAATCTTCTGTGGGAGAAGTGCATGACCCAAGTCGTCCTAAACATGTGAAAGCTTCATATTCAGCTTCAAACTAAAGCATATCGTTTAACAGCATTCGCTGATATGTGCATGCGCTGTTTAATGCATAAGAGATATTTTCTCTCAGCCCAGGTTGTATGGGTTTTCTTTGTGTAAACGTTCAAAAGGCATGCTTTGCATAAAGAGCGATAATTCTGACTTTGCAATGTTAAATATGCAATTAATGTAAAATGTATGTTTAAGTATTAAATTAATTTTAATGAGAGCAGTGAATGTGAAGGGACTGTTGAAATGGGGTATAAATATAATATAATTTCTGTGTTCAGATAACTAAGTGTGTGTTTATTATATGCTTTTCTTTTACTTTATTATGATGTGCAAGTTTTAGAATTTAATGTTTATATTAAATGCATTATTTTTGGCACATAATGTATAGTATAACCTACATGGATGCATTCTTCAGTTTGCACACATTTATCTTTTTAATAAAACACTGTGAATAAAATCAATCGGTTAATCAAATGCATAATTGACACATTAATTGATTTATCAAAATAATTGTTGGTTGCAGCCCTAAAACAGTCACTTTAAGCTGAAACATGCAGTGTTTTCTTCAGGTTACAGTTTATCTCAGTGTAAGCGCAGTCTGATCTCTGGTTGATCAGATGAGATTCAGAGGTCATTTTGCAGGTCTTGAGCTCTGGTTTATCTCTGTTGTGTTCTTTATTCATTAAACTCAGCATGTTTAGGTCTTTTGTGCTTCAGTTTCACTGAAGCTTTTAAGGACTTAACACTTACCCTTGGCCTACGTGCATAATGAAACCGTATGCACCTTGCAGCTAAATGACTAAACCTTGGAAAAATAAATTTGGGATTTTGACTGAAAATGTCAGTCTGTGTTGATCAATTCAGTTTCTTATTGTAGCTTTCAAATAAACCTGGCATTGTTGGCTGTGTGGAGAATTGCTTGTGTTCCTTTTTAGGTCGCTTTGTATAAATCTGGAGCACAAAACCAGTCAGAAGTAATATATTTGTAGCAATAGCCAACAATGCATTGAATGGGTCAAAATTATACATTTTACTTGTATGCCAAAAATCATTAGGATAATAAGATCATGTTCCATGAAGATATTTTGTATCGTAAATATATCAAAACTTTAATTTTTGATTAGTAATATGCATTGCTAAGAACTTAATTTGAACAACTTTAAATGATTTTCTCAATATTTAGATTTTCTTGCACCCTCAGATTCCAGATTTTACAAATATTGTCCAAACCATACATCAATGGAAATATTATTTATTAATTGACCCCAATGACTGGTTTTGTGGTCCAGGTCATACATGTGTAAAACAGAAAAGCATCACAGACTGTTGATATGTTGTGGTCTCCTCTCTTCGTTTGGCAGAAATCCGAGGCGGTCGCGCTCCTAAAGACGGTCCGGTCCGGCAGCTGCCTCTCTATGACACCCCGTACGAGCCGGAGGAGAACGGAGGCGATCCGGATGGATGCGTGTGTTCCCGTGAGAGCAGATTACCGCAGGACGACGAGAGGCCGCCGGAGGAGTACGACCAGCCCTGGGAGTGGAAGAAAGATCGCATATCCAAAGCCTTCGCAGGTTCGGCCCGCTTCATTCCCTCCACATGTGAGATTATTGTCTTTCCAGTAGTGATTTATAACACTGAGAGTCAGATATATAACAAGTCCTGGGCCCGGTTCTGTTGGTGGTGGTGGGTGATGTTGGGGAGTTACTAACCAAACTAGTGATGCTACTAACTAATATTCCACTAAAGAGTATTTCTGTCCAATGTTGTAGAGCTTTATTATAGTGAACTGGTTCATTTAGAAGATCCATATAAATAAACTGGTTAAAACGATTGGTGCAATCGTTGCATGGCATTTTGTAGCACAATGTTTAGTAAAATACAGCAGTTTTCAGCTCGAGCGATGGTCATTCTACACGTCCGTTCCAGTCATATGTATGCAAACACGAGCTCATGTGAAATAATGAACTCTATGAAGTTCAATGTGAACACATGATTGAACTGTAGAAGACATTCAAATTGAATTATAATCAAGCAAACTTTAAATCTGCGGTATTGCATTGTAAAGTGGAATAGATTGCATATTATTGTATTTTGTTTGTATAATGCTCGATTATGAGGCCGTCGAGTGTGACGTCATATTAGCACCGTTGCAGAGTTTGTAGAAATGATGCATGCTCAAAGTCATTTATATATATCAGGGATTTCTCTCTTCGCTATTTATTGAATGCAATTGTTTGGTAAAAGTTTATTTTAGTGGCTGTGATTGCTAATTAAATCCTAATTTCTCATTGGTGGAGGTCTCACTATTTGCTTAATACGTTGGAGCGTAAATTCTCAAACATTTCCAATGCAAATCAACGTGAATGTGTAAACTGGCTCATTTTAATATCTCAGCCGTTGCAGTATCGCTCTGTTTCTGGGAATGCTGGGAGATTTGGTATCTCTTCTCTCTCTCTCTCTGAAAGCTAGCAACTCTGTTTCTCAGTCGAGACTTCAGGAACGGCTCATTTCAGTTCCTAAAGTGATAATTCACCAGAAATTACAAATTCGATCATTTACACGCCCTTCCAAGTCTGTATGAAGTTCGTTTATCTGATTCACACGAAAGAAGATATTTTGATACCAAACAGCTGGAAAAAATACTGTGGAAATCAATGGCTACCGTCAGTTGTTTGTTACCAACTTTCTTCAAAATATCTTCTTTTGTGTTCAGCAGAAAAAAAAACTGAGTAAATGATGACAGAATGATTATTTTCGGGTGAACTGTCCCTTTACTCTCCGGGTGACTGCAGACGGACGTGTGTGAGAAAGTCTGACGCTCATCTGCGGATGGATCTGGAGGTGTGTGTGTGTGTGTGTGTGTGTGTGTGTGTGTGTGTGTGTGTTCCTTAATCCGGCCAATTAAGGAAACATCACCAGGACTGGTTCGACTGTAACTCAGGCGAGATACAATAACTCCTACAAACCAAGCATGAAGCCCACAAAGCTCTCCTGTCCTGCCCTGGATCTCCCACCCTTATGACCTCCTTCACTGATACAAGAGCAGAAACCCAGCGAGCCCTCCGGACAATGGAGAACACCTGGTGGGTGCAACAGGCGCAAGAAATTCAGAACCTGGCAGACGGCAATTACACTCAAGGCTTTTACGATGCCTTAAAACCATTGTACGGCCCCAGGAAACGGCGACCGCCCAGTCCGATCAGCTGACAGGTCCATGCTTTTCAAGGACCGCTACGAGATTCTTGCCCGTTGGGCAAATCATTTTGAGAGTCTCTTCAACCACACCAACCCTGCTGACCCACATATCCTGGATAATCTGCCAGGCCTGCCACCAACCAAGCACCTGGACACCCCTCCACTTTACTCTGAACTCCGGCAAGCCATTTCAAACACGGAGGATACATTCTCACGCGCCGTCTGCACCTCCTGATCCAAAACATCTGGGAACATGGGACCCTCCCACAGGACTGGAAGGATGCTAACCTCGTGGTCATTTACAAGCAAAAAGGAGACAGAGCAGTCTGCGGTAACAGCCGCGGGATATCTCTCCTCTCCATCGCAGGGAAAGTCCTGGCCAAGATCATGCTCAGCAGATTGGTTGAGCACATCTCCGAAGCTGTGCTTCCGGAAACTCAGTGTGGTTTCGGAAGTCCAGATCCACGACAGACATGGTTTTTGTCTTGAGGCAGCTGCTGAAGAAGAGCCGAGAACAGCATAAAGACCTATACGTAGCCTTTATTGACCTCCGTAAAGCTTTTGACACCATCAACCGTGAGCTGCTCTGGAAAAACCTCTCCAAACTTGGGGTACCACCCAAGTTTCTCAGCATCCTACAGCAGCTGCATGACGGGATGCAAGCCAGAGTACTCACAGGAGAACTCCAGTCTGAGTCTTTCGAGGTAAACGTTGGGGTGAAGCAAGGCTGTGTCTTGGCTCCGGTGCTCTTTAACATCCTCCTCTCTGCCATCACCTGCCTCTTCCATCGTGTCATGGGGCATTGTAAGGCCCGGCTCGATCGACCCAATGACGGCAGTCGTTCAGCGGGTGAAGGCCTTTTGCGTATTACTGTCTTTCCTTTTTCACGACACAACAAGATTAAATGGAACACTTTTTCTTATATATTTTATCTCGTTATTTCATCTGACTCCATAAATGAAAAGGTTTTAATGATATCTGTGCATCATTAAAATATGAACGAATGATTGATTATTCTTTTCAGCTCTTTTTAATACTTTATCCGCTCAGATGTAGGGAAACTATATCACTCAGAGGCCCTGTTTGTCACAGGTCTCACGGACACAATCTCGTCAGGCCCGGTCATCAATCAGAGGTAAATTATGGTTATGTATCTAAGATTTGCCGTTAATTCACACGTACACAATCAGAGACATCGAATAACCCCTTGGAGCCCCCTCAGAACTTTAGTTCAATCGTTTACTTCAGTAAAGGGTTTTGGCCACTATCAGATATGTTAGCAGATCAATGTACAACACTCGTAATAACTTTGGATTGGTCAAATCCTTGTTTAAAGTAACATTAAATCAAAAGTCAGAGGTATAGGCGTACCCGAGTTTAGTCTGACCAGACGGCATTCGCCGTCCCTAAACGGAATTATTTACCCGCCTCTGCATCCAAGTAGACTTGAAATGACGCCGGATATTAGCCGTCGCTAAAGCTGACGCAGGCTTGCGGAAATATACGAATCCACTAATCTAATAGGGAGAAAGCAATCTTAGAGGCAGTCAGAATAGAATCAAACGTTACAATTTATTAACCAGGTAATCGAAGCAATAATTCAAAACTCCAATGTTACAAGAATAGAATCATCAGTTAACCATAACATAACAATAATTCAGGAATTGAAGAATTTGTAGAAATTACTACCTGGCAATGAAAATTACACACAGCGATTGTGTGGGCAGTCAACCTACAGACGCCCAGAACTTTGTGTCCCGTTTCCTTATAAACCCAGATAATTCAATAAGCCCACCAAATGGTGGTATCTTGTCATTATAATTAGACTTTAGAATTTTCAACCAAATGGCTTCTTGGTATCCTGTGGCAGGGAATGCTTATTTACATACAGGAGGTGGTTTGAATAGAAGATCAGGGGGAGGGCACACCTTTAAGTTGTACACTACACTTCTCATACTTTAGAACTTCTTTTAGCTTTTCATTATGATTGGGAGAATGAGACCATTTTACCAGGCGCACTGAGACATTTCAAATGATATCAAACATGTATAGTTACTTTTTTGTACATACATTACATTGCATGGGTTTTCAGTGAGTTCTAGGTGAGGAGGAGAGGGGGGAAGAAAAGGAGGAGCAAGGGAAGATGATGAGACCGTAAGTACAGGGTGTGATGCTGCTGTTACATATGCAAGAGATAGTTTTTGTTGATTCTCAGGAGGGCCTTTTGCCCTCTCGAGGGGGGGGGGGGCAGACATACTGGCACAAGGCTTACAGCATGAAGACGGTGTCCATGTGGAATACCAACTTGACGGTAGCCAAGAACACCGCCTGCCTCTCCTCTAATGTCAACTAATGGGTGCAAAGCGATCCGCTGGAGGGCAAAAGCAGTGTTTTAAGGACTACACCAGAGACCTCCTAAAGCGAGCGAACATTCCCCTCATGCAGCTCGAATCTCTGGCACTCGATAGGTCAGCCTGGCAGGTCACCTGTGCCACTGCAGTCTCTCAAATACACCAAACCAACCAAGACCGACGATCCGAGAGATGCATCAAGAGACACCAGTGGGCGGCTGGTACCCCCCTGGTATCTGGTTTCCCTGCTCCATCTGTGGAAGAGTGTGCGGCTCAAGGATCGGACTCGATGCCCACGAGAAGTGGCACCAGCGGCAACGTCGCTGAACCCACCCCCTCCCACCCCCATCCCTGGAGCAAGCGACAACATCGAACATGATGGACAGCTAAGAGTGAGTGAGTGAGTGAGTGAGTGAGTGTGTGTGTGTGTGTGTGTGTGTGTGTGTGTGTGTGTCAGGTGTGGTGATTGTGTGTTGGCTGAAGGTTTGGCTCAGGGACTCATGACTAACTCAGCTATAACTAAATATGGCTGTTCAACAAATATTTTTTTTCTTTTTTTTCTTTGACAATTAAAATATCCAGCAGATGGATTTTTGTGCATTAGTTCTTGAAAGGTGTTCCTTTCCTGTTCCTTTTTTTTCTTCTTTTGTGCTGTGTGTGTGTGTGTGTCTGTATCTCTGTGTGTGTGTGTGTGCGTGCGTGCGTGCATGCGTGCGCGTGTGTCTGTGTCTGTGTCTGTGTGTGTGTTTGTATGTGTGTGTGCGTGTGCGTGTGTGTGTGTGTGTGTGTGTGTGCGTGCGTTTGTGGTGCGTGCGTGCTGTGTTGTGGTGTGTGTGTGTGTGTGTTGTGTGTGTTGTGTGTGTGTGTGTGTCTGTGTCTGTGTCTCTGTGTGTGTGTGTGTGTGTGGTGGTGCGCGTGTGTCTGTGTTGTGTCTGTGTGTGTG